>JAFEME010000049.1:0-91783 GCA_018831755.1 Niveomyces coronatus | reverse complement strand
AACTTAACAATAAAAAAAAAAAAAAAAAAAAAAAAAGGAAACCCCAAAAAGAAGGTTTTTTTATCCTTCTCTCTCTTCTCCCGTCTTCCTCGCCCATCCAGGGCCTAAACAAGGCCGCGTTCAAGCTCCGCCGGGCCTTGTATAACCCAGACTCGGGTCTACCAACCTTCGACCCCAAACCACCATGGACAGACAATCCGCACGCCCCCCCATACACAACGAAGGAAGGAGGGGTGTGTTTCTTCCTCCTACTACTAACACTAAATCCATATGCCATGCCTGTGACTCCTCGAATATCTGCTTCTTTCTTCTTCTGATTCTCCCGCTTCTGCGGTTCGATCCATTCTTCCTCAACCTGCTTACCAATTTATCATCAATCTAACCGCCGCCCTCTTCGTCCTCTGGTGCAAGACATGCTTCGTCCCATGCATCCATTGAGGTAGCACTGAAACTCGTCTATCGCCAGCATGCATCTATCCATCAGCCCAGTATGTCAAAGTCTCTTTGTTTCATGCACCTTTCGCCACGCCTGCGCGCTTCCTTCCCTCCCGAGTGCAGAGGATGACCCCGCCGTTCGACCACAGAGGTGTAAGGCGAGAGAAAAAGAGAGAAAGAGGAACATGAAACAGTGAGAAAAAAAAAACTGCTCCAGCCAGACATCCCAGGCCCTGCCCCAGACCTGTCGCGTCTCCGGCGCATCTCCACTCGACTCGCATGGCGTATGGGCTGTGAGGCGATATTGAGCCTCCTAACCCGCTGATCTAGTCGTTGGTCTGGCTGAGTATTCTCGGCAAGGCTGCCCAGCGTCTACTCGCGGTTGGTCAACAGTACTTCTCGAAACCCGGAGGGGGTGCCAGACTGTCATAATCCGAGGTTGCATCGAGCCCAGGCACGCTCACTATCCACTTCCTTTAGTTTAGGGAACTCGTCATCTCTTGTTAAAATTTGTCTTCTTATATACTGCCGGGAATCCCGTTTCGATATCCCTTGCTTTCATCCATGATCCTTCACCCTTCAATCTCCATCTTCATTCATCAACCAAGAGATATTCACTTCAGATACCATGTACAAATCCTCAGTCCCGCGCAGAAGCAGCTCATCCTCCAGTTCGCGGTGCCACTCATCTAGGCCCGGCGAAGAGGTCTTATACCTTTCCTCTGCTGACTGGCTGTCCGGCCTGAACTTCTCATCCGCCTACACCGACTGCCTACCTCCACTGTCAGCCCATTCGGCATCTTCGCTCACCAGTCTCTCACCGCAGTCGCAAGCATCTCCCAATTTGTTCCCCGACATGGCCATGTCATCATTCGAGCAGGGCCCGTACATGACTGTTGTAAGTCCTCTACCCATCATGCCCGTGTACGCATCTCACCACGAGAAGAACTCGCAGCTCCCATGGGGCACCGATGCTCTACTCGTTCCCCCTCTTCACACAGACGGCTCTAGCCAGGGAAGCAGTCCCAGCGAGGTCAGATTACTATCCGAGTCGCCGTCCTTTCGCGACGCCGAGGGCGAAGTCGAAGGCGAGTTGGAACCGCCAAAGAAACCCAAGCGCAGCCGTCCAAATCGGTACGCCAACGCGCCGCTTGCCGTCATCCAGGTGGGTTCCTTATAACCAAAGATCGAATTGAGTACCTCTCTCTGACAACAAAATGCAGCGCCGCAGAGCAGCCAATAGAAAGTCACAGCGCGCATACCGCAAGCGCAAAGACGACCGCATCGCGGAGCTCGAGGAGCTTCTCAGCCAGTCCGAAAAGCGTGAAGAGGAATTGCGCCATTCACTCATGGCGATTCGGGCTGCATATCAGCAGCAGCAGCAGCAACAACAACAACAACAACCACAGCAACAGGCTTTTCTTGATAATCCCGAGTACATCGGCCGTGGTCAAGTCCGCACTCCGAGCCTCGTTAGCACATCGGCTCCGGTTGTGACACCAGCCCCTGTCGCCGCCACTGCATCTGAGGCCCAAAATACGTCAGTATACATGGCCATGGCTGGCTTTACGCATAATGACCACCATATCGGCCCCATGTCACACACCCCTCAGCCTCCCGCTCCCCACCTCCTCTCTCTCTACCCTGCTCCCTCAATGTGACACAGCAGCATTCTTTCCTCCCACACGCATGATACCTGTCAGCCTTGTCCTCGCGCATACCAGCCCAGCATGTCGACACTGTTCGGTCACGTTGCTCGGCATGAAGCATCATGCAGGTCCCGACTCTTGCACACCAATCGCTCAGCTTGTTGAGCGAGGCTGACACGTTTTCCATTCAATTGTTGGCTCCTCTTTTTCTCACTCTTTGAAAATATTTCCCTTCTTGGCTCATGGTAACCTCGGCGCGTCATGTAGATTGGTGGTCAATATCATGTTATTTAGCATACAATTGAAACATCCAGTCGACATGACTGGCTCTTTTTAAGAAGAAGAAGAACGATACCTTATGCACTCGCTAGCAGAGAATGTAGTTTCATTAGAAGAGTGTGCTGTGAAATCAAACGCCGTCAAACTCCCCCAGAAAAAGATTCCCGAACATATGAAGAAGCAAAAAAGACATGGCGAGAGCCCACACGCATGCCAGCAAAGCAAATCCAGTATTGAGACCCACCATCTATGCCATTTTTTGTCGCTTCGTATCCAGGCCGTCAGCTACCGCACCGCTGCCACCGACCACCACTCCATTCGCAGCGATGTCGCTTAGCGGGACTCGCGGCGTGGTACCCTCGCCACCCTGACCCGTCGCGAGCGGCCTCTTCATCGTCGGCGGCTTGTACGTGTTCCTGTTGGCCAGCGGGCTCGCCGGCTGCCCCGGGGCGCCAATCTTGCGCGCGCCCTCCACGCCCGGGTTCACCGCCCTCGGACCTCCCGCTCCCGGCTGCTGCCGTCGACCGGGCGTGTCGTCTGCAGACTGACTCGGCGGGGGCACGTGCTGGTGGCCGGAGCGCGAGACGGGCTTCGACGACGAGTGGTCGATGCCGGGCGTCTTGCGTATCGACGGGCTCTCGGCCTTGGGGTTGAAGAGCTGCTGTGGGGCGGGAGGCGCGGCGCGGCGGTGATTCGGATTATTCACGTTGATGTTGTTGCTGTCAGTGGGGACGGAGCGGGCGGAGAAGAATGCGGCGACGGGCTCTGAGGGTGGCGGCGGCGGTGGTGGTGGTGCGGGAGCGGTGATGGGGCCGGAGCGTAGGGGAGCGGGTGTTTGTGGTGGTGGTGGTCTTGTGGTGGTTTGGGGAACGGGTTTTTGTGCTGGTCGATGTTGAGGTGCCGTGATGGCGGAGACCACGACTTCGTCGGGGTGTCCTTCCTCCGATACGCAAAAGTCGGCCTCGTCGAATTCTACAGATAGTCAGCCTTCGACCGATCACCGTTGCAAAATTTCCATCTCCTCGCACCCACCCCCGAGAAAGTCTTCAAACGAGTCCGACGCCTCCTCGATCTTCGCCACCACCGCCGTGCCACCGGACGAAGGCGCTCCTGGCATCGCATACGTCACCGGCGCATCCTTCTTGGCAAAGTCCGAGTGGCGGTGCAGGCTGTCCTGGTCAAACTTCCTGAACGGCTGCGCCTTGAGCTTAGTGACCTGCTTGACATAGTCCTGGTCGTAGATGCAGTTGCCGAGGACGTTGCCAAAATTGCGCAGCGTGCGCTTCAGCGCGTCCGTCGTTCCCTCCTTCTTGGCCTTCTCAAAGGCCGTCGCCTTGCCGCGCGCGTTGTCGATGGACCCGTAGCCGATGTCCTCGTGGTAGGTGCCGTCGCGGAGCGTGACCCGCACGATGACGCTGAGCCCGATGCTCACGCGCTGTGTCGCCGGGTTCTCGTCGGCAAAGTCGACCTGCACGTTCTGGATCGACGAAGACCACCCGTTGAAGCCAAACACCTCGTTGGCCAGCCCGATGCACTTCTCCGCCGTCAGGTAGTGCACACGCGAGCCGCCCGGGCCCGCCCGCGACGAGATGTACTCCGGCCCGAGCTGCTTGTCGAGCCGCAGGGAGATGGTGGCGATGTCCCTCGCCGTCCACTCGGAGATGCGTGGCTTCGCCTCCTCGTACGGGTTCGTCCATGACTTGTGCTGGTCGCCTGGGCTGGAAGCAGACCCCGTGGTTAGCGAGTCGACGGGTAGCTGTCGTCACATGCGTGGGGACTTACGCGGGCATTTTTTTTATGAGCTTGGTGTGAATGATGGCATGGGTCGAATGTCGATACTGTGCAATCCGCAAGAAAACTGTGAAGTGATATGAGAATGCTGGTGGCGCGGTCACTGTCCGCAGTTGGTCGCGTTCACGTTGTCGCGGTTCTACGGGTAAACACGTGAGCTGTGTGCGGCGGTGCGGTGGCGTGCATACCGGCCTACTGTAGCATGCACCAGTGTTAGTTACTAGCCTCTAGTTAGCCACCACATCCGACTTCATCCTACAGGTACTACCTGAGCGACTTTCTTCAACAGCCAGTATTTCAAAAATTCGCTTCTTGGTGACATATTTGTGCGTCTAATCTAAGAAGTTTTGTATTTTATCGGGCTACCTAGTGCCCCCAACCCTAGAGTAACAAGCACCATGAGCGGTTTCAGATCTCACCCACCACCGCTTCTCAACAACGAAACGACCCTTTCCTAACAAGTAACAAGAGCTGAAAAAACGTGACAAAAAAAAACGCCGGTACTATCTCAAAGTACGAAGAATGAGATCCAGAGTCTATGCTATTTCCATAATGCAAGGTGAAATTTTTCATGAAAACGTGTCGTTGGATGGCAGGTGCCCGGTATCTTGTGCTTCGGCCGGTATGTGCAGTAAATATTGTTCGCACCATCTCACACTTTACCAGGGACCTACCCGGACTTGTGAGACGAAAGAGCCCGACATGATCTGGTTCAACATAGAGCTTTGATCACCACCATTCTGCGCGCCCATCCATCCCACACTGTTTGCCATCGCGGATATGGCTCCTACCAGTCGGCCACCCGACTGCTCATTGTGTTGGCTGAGGACATGGTCCCAACCACCAGAGTGAAGATTGAATCCACCGGCTCGCTTCGCAGCCTCGTTGATGACAAGGGACCACGCCTTGGCAATATCATCGTACGCAGCCTCCTTATGGTGGCGATATGCCTGCGGTTCCCAGTCGGGAAGTTGGTGAATGAATTTTGTCGCTTGATCGAGGTACTGGAGGGACTTGGCTGGCTGCGTCTCTATCGGAGGCAGGAACTGAGGTGTAAAGTCGGCAAGGGCGTCTATAAGGGCCACCAAGGGCTCCTTGATGCGATGATAGGTGTACTCCGGACTGCTTTGGCCATAGGGAAACGCAGCGTTCAGACCGTCTTGATAGCGCTGCAAGACATCAAGAACAGCGCCGACAGACGGCCGGGGGGCCTCTTCAGTGACTTTCTGGCCGATTTGATCGTGGGTCTCGCAAATGCTTCTCAAGACTGTGCGGAGCTGATCCGTATCTAGAGTTTCTAACAGCCTCGTGAGGCCCAGCGGTCGTCCACTAGCCTCGTTGGATCTAATCTTCTTGGATGGTCGTAGTAGAGTTCGGTTGTGTGTAGCAGGCGAGTTCAGTGGCGACATGGCCTCGTCGCCGTCACCATCCTCGTTGGCCTTACGCTTGCGGTTTGCCATGTGAAAAGGGGATTCTGTCGTTGTCAGCGTCAGTTCTGCCGCACAGCGTGGAATCGAGGGCTTACGAGATCTCTGCGGGGACTGTCGGGGGCTTTCGTGGTTATGAGGAAAGATGGGCGGCTGGGAGGAAAGGAGAATATTCATGATGCAGCGGCGTGACGACGACCGGCTCGGTTAAGGCTCGCGGGGGTTGCGTCCGTCTGGAGAGCGGCAAAGCAGGGACGGCTTGGCGACGCAGGGGGGGTCATCAACGGGTCGGTACAGAAAATAGAAATTCCGACGGTGAAGTAGCCGGTCGTTGAAGGTCGGCGGGATGCAGTTTTATGTGATCACCGCAGGTCGTGGAAAGGGTTGAATTGTCGGCGACTCAAGGGTGAAGAGGATTGGGTTCTGGGAGGGCCGCCTCTGTGTTGTGGAGCGGCCATACTACTTGGTACTAACAGTATTTACCATGGTGACCAAAATCAACCACTAGTACTGCTAACCTTAGTAGTGGTGTAACCAGAGACGACTGCAACCAGTGACTCTCTGGCTGTTCGTTAGTGGTAATGCGGTAGATCAAGCGCCACACCGCACGTGACGGCCACTGTGTAAGGCGCCAGACCTCTCAGGGTAACGTCTATAACCTACCAGTAGGCGGGGCTGCTCACCCCATCCCCACTACTCACTATCTTGGCTCACGGCAGTTGGCACTGGACAAGTCGTGGTATTAGCACTTCTTGAAAGTTAGAGGCTGCGTGGCAACGTCCTGCAGTATTTGTGTCGTAGCCACGCTACCTAGTAGCACCTACTGTACTAGGTGGTTGGGACAATATACTGTACATCACCAACTTCGAATAGCACAAAATTAATAAGGGAATAAAGTGCGCTCCAATATTATCAGGGCGCCGCCGAATAAGACGTATAAGACGTGTATACACTAGATAGATCAAATTGTGTGGCGTTTATTACTCTTTCCAAACCCTACCAATGTTAATTATATTATTATTGCACAGTTTATATAAGTGCAAAGTTAGTAGTTAGATGAAGAAGGAAAAAATAATGATTACTACAAACTACATGGCAGGCGGTCCATTCTGTCTTCCGCCTCGCATGATTCCCTCGCATAAAACTTTACCAAGACTTGCAAGACTATTTTATGCTCTGGCATTAAACCGGGTAGACTGCAGAACAAACTTGTCGAAAATCCCATTTTACTAAGAGGACTAATACACAATTTCATCGAGACCAAATCAGCGGTAGTTGTAGTAGAACTGTGCAAGAAGAACACCTATGGTCGGATACAACTTATGCTGAGAAAGGGCCGTGCCACGCTTTGGTTCAACACCGCAGAAACGCCTTGGCGATCGCGCGCCTAGATATGTCACCACACTCTACCAACTTGCCGTGTCTACGCCAGACTTGACATTCGAGCACTTCGCACATACCACATTTCAAAGTACTTTATTAAAGTGCTTATGCCGACAAATAACACAATAGCGGCTACGGCTACGAGGGGCTCAAGCCGAAAACGAAAAGTGCTTAGCCGGATAGCCATCCTCGCACGAATACGTCCCTATCGCGAACGGCTACCAATCAACTCAGGCAATAGTCACTCGCGCTCACCCATGTTGTACATACAGTACGTGTCGAGTAAGTTTTTAAATTCCCCAGGTCGTCCTAGTGGCCGTGCTTCTACGTCGCGTCCTTCGCAGAGAATAGCCCAGTCGCGGCGAGCAGTATACTACACAGTGCGGAAAGCGAGGCCGGGCACGATTGCCCATGCGTGGTGCCTGCGGCGGCATAGCTACCTTCATGGTAATAGGTTTCGGGATGTGATGAATCGGCCTGATGATCTATCCCGCGTGGGGGCTACAACAAGTGTGCGGAAGCCATACCGTACCGTTCGCGAACACTGTCTTATACTGGCGGAACTCCTATGATTCGAGCGCAGACGCACTGTGCTGCGGCCAGCAGAAATACTACCTATAGCAGTGGCCGTCTCGCAACTCTTCAGATGTATCTGCGTCGCGGCGGCGTCGATCACCAGAAAGAAAACAGCCGTTGACGACATGTGAGGTAAGCGACGGCACTCACTCATCGACAATTCTCGGAAAATGTCATCGGCGGCGTTTGGCAAGGAGATGGGATCACTGAGTTAAGGTGGCATACAGTTTGTCCATGAGAATTCTAGGCACGCTAATGCGATTGGCACTATAAAAATAAGTGTCTGAACTTGTCAAGTCTCTATTTTTGGTTTCTGTCTATACTTGCATCCACGCTTAATTAGAAACAGACAGTTGGACCGATTTGCGCTTCTTTCTGAACAGACGAGGCGCAACTGAGACCTGGGTCGCTGGAAGGCTGCAGGGATGTTGGTCTCTGCTACTACAGTAGTAGGTAGGTACTACTAGTACCACTACAGGTGCAGTAAGTAGCAGGCGATGGACAAAAAAAGCGAGCGCTTTCCCCATTGTTCACAGGTGCATAGAGCGCTCGCTTTTTTTTTGTTCACCGAGTGAGTAGGTACCTCTTTATTAGTACTAGGTAATGATCATGGTGGCTGACAGATGACGGCTGCCCTGGAGGTGCGGCAGCGGCTCGAGTCCAGGCACGGCACAGGCACAGCGCTGGTACAGCCAGCACTGTGCTAATAAATTGCACTGACATGCTGTACTAGCCCTGTCGGGTACAATTAGTAGTACAGTACGATATTTCGCTTGTGCACCATTCTGAGCGCTATGCAGGAATCCCCGGCTTGGTGTTTTGTTGATGAGAGAAGCAAGCAAGCTCTGTCCATCCTCCAATGACCGTGCCTTATAAGTCATTGGTGCCTTGCAGCCGCTGAACGCGAAGTATATACCGTAAGCACATCTCGGCACGGCTTGACCAAGTCCATCAGCAAAAATTCGACGCATTCTTCAAGGTACATACAGTACGCAGACAGCAGGTAGGTACTCTTTCATCCAAGCCAAGCCACACTGCAGCCCTCCCCCCAAAAAAGGGCGAGGTCCTCAGCGAGCCGCCGGTTGCCCACTTGTCGATTTCAGCTCAACGCAAGCTGACTTTCACAAGACGGCTCCCCTACATTGCTTCTCTCCCTTTCATCACCTTCCGACTTTTCCTACTAGCTTTTATTTACCCGAATTGTTGGTCCATGTTGAACATCAATTCGTCCTTCGACGCGTAAACACCACTCCTCTTCACCTCCCACGCCGTTTTTTGGCGCCCAGTTACAGCCCGCACAATCATTCGCCACAGGCTCGGTCGACCTGCCGCTCGATCTCTCCTCCTCTGCCTGCGCCATGGTCTGCCTTCGAGAGCATGAAACCCGGTAGCCAGCGAGGTGAGGAGCCTCTGCGCCAAGGTCAGCTTCCTTGGCGCTCTTCTGACCCTCAACTCGGCCATAGAGCCTCAAATATCTCCGATGTGACGGATATCGGCATCAGTCCTTATGAAGTCTCTGCTGTTAGCGGATCCGAACTCGCCAGCCCTATACAGGCTTTGGCATCACCTTCTTCTCTATATGGTAGTGGTGGCAGTTTTGTCAACCCTTGGGGGCAGCAGCCCAGCCCGCCGCCTCGGCGGCCATCGTGGCGCGGCACCCTTTCCTATGCAGGGTCAAGACGATACACGGCACTTTCTGCAAGTAGCTTCGGCTCCGCAAGAGGTTCATCTGCGTCGATTTTTAGTTCACAAGGCCGCCGTCCGCTCGGATTAGACGCCGCCATCTCAGACGGTGCGCAAGATGAATCATATGACATGGCGCTACTTGCCAACCCGGCGCCGATGGGGGCAGCGGCGTCCTTGTCCCGGTCTCAACACGGCCCCAGTGACGACGTCCCAATGTCGCCGATTACCGATTTCGATGTGAGCTCCGCCTTGGGCCCGGCATCGGTCCACCGGTCTCGATCCACGCTCCAGTGGCAGCACCAAGAAGCTCACGGGGTTCTTTCTGGCGGCCTTGGTCAAGGGTTTCGGGCCGATCCGCCCATGCGTGACGTTGAGTTGCTAGCATCGTCGAGCCCAAGTCGAAGCTTGTCAAGGTCGTTCACATTCAAGAGATCAACGCGAAGACCCACCCGAGCCGAGATGATCAAGTCGCGAGGTCAAGATGAAGCAGATCGTCTCGGTCGTGTTATCACAGTCATTATAGAAAATCCGCCTACCGACCTCAGCAGTATCGAGGGCAGTAACCTCTCCATTGGCGGCGGGCCCGACGATCTCCGACGCTCGACGTTTCCCAGCGCCGTCGCCAATCGCCAATTTTTCTTTCCCAAGCCGAATTGGAAACCCTGGTCCATGCGCTGGCCATTTCTGACCCTGTTGGTGCTTGTTTCTATTGGTTTAGCCATCACTCAGGAGACACTTTTTCGCAGATTTCAACACGTACCAATGATCAAGTTCAACTCGCCCGAAGAGGTGCGGCCGATAGTCTACTTCGCCGTCAAGTTTCTCCCCACGCTAGCAACTGTCCTGTACGGCGTCTTGTGGCAGTTTACGGATTTCGAGGTACGACGACTCGAGGCATTTTACCAACTATCCAGAGACGGTGGCGCGTTGGCGTCAGAGTCCATCAACGTCGACTATGTCACAAGTCTCAATGTCCTCAGACCCTTTCGCGCGCTCAAGCTAGGGCATTACACAGTCGCTATCTGCTCTGCTGGGACCTTGTTGGCCGGCTCACTAGCACCAACTTTTGCCGCCGCGACGGTCGTATTGGCCCCCAGCTTGCGAGAGCGCAAGGCGAAGCCAGATGCGGAAAAGATGCTCAACTTCTCGCCAACATGGTCTCGGCTCTTGACGTCGACACTGGCCATATGCGCCGTCCTGGCTTGTGCTCTGCTCTACGTGCTCCAGAAGCGTCGATCTGGTTTGAACTCGGATGTGCGCGGCATAGCTGGACTGGCTTCCATGGCTGTTGTCAGCCACATTCTCATGGACTTCAAAGATATGGATACGGCAAGGCACTACGATATCCATCAGAGGCTCAAGTACAACCGGTATATGCTGAAGGACTCTTCGCTCGCTCCGGACGACGACAACTCGGCGTCAAAGAAGGATCGAGAACAATATTATGACGACGAGACGGTTCACGTGTCAGATAATCCTCATCCGCTGATGTTGCGGCCAGCCGGCTGCGTTACTTTCATCGTTGCCTTGATTGCATTTCTAGGGTTCGTGCCTGCATTTGTGTTTACAGATGCGGGAATTGTGACGGACAAAGCGCCTTGGTTCGCGACAGCCTGGGCCGTGTGTCTGAAACTAGCATGGCATAGCATGGAAACGGCAGTACGCATGATGGAACCGTATTACATCTTATCAAAGCGGCACGCTCCATCGAAGGTCCTGACGCTCGACTACACGGCGCTTCCGTTCGGGTATCTCCCGCTGAGGGCGCTAGCAAACGGACATTTTCTCATGTTCCTTGTCGGGACCGGTAGCGTGCTCGCCGAGTTTCTTACAGTTTTTGTCACGGGTCTCACTACCTCTGACGGCCAAGGTTTCATAAAGGCTCACTCCCATCATCGTCGCTCCGCAATTCGCAGCGCGACTTCAGATGATGAGGACCTGAATGCCGGACAAGACACACTCATGTCATTTTCCATCACTTTTGGATACGCGATGTTTGTGCTGCTATACATGACGGTTGTGGCTGTAGTCGTGTTTCTGCGACGGCGGCACCCCTTTCTACCACGGCAGCCTAATACGATTGCGTCGGTGCTGGCCTTCATCCACCAGAGCAAGATGCTTTACAATTTTGTGGGCACGTCGAAACTCAACAGCACAGAAATGGCACGGCGACTCAGAACCGGTACGGGTGCAACCATAACATATGGGTTGGGCTGGTTCGAGGGGCGAGACGGACAAACGCATTGTGGCGTGGACCAGGAAGAGCTGACCAGCTTTTACAAGCACGGCGTGGATAACTCCAAGGGAAACAAGCCGTGGGAGGGGCAGTGGGATGTGCTATGAGCTGAGGTTGCTTGTGCGGGAGTATGCTGTCAATCTCTTTCATGATATATTACGTAAACATTAATGACAGTGGACTTTGGGATAGGTCAGGTGTTTGGTGTTTGACTGGTATTATAACAGGACGCTCTAATGGCATGGCATACTGGATAGGTAGTAGTGAGGCCACAAAGAGGTTGGTGGCGCTCACTCACCAAGACAGCATCCACATTGGTCAGAATGCGGCACCATGGATATGCGTACTTATCATCTGAAGACGGGCAGTTCGAAGTATTATCCGAAAGATGAATTCTCGATCATCATTTCTGGCCTGTCGGTATTCGGATAGAGCTTGCGATTGCGGCGCAAGGTACCGTACCCTAGACTAGCAGAAGTGATACACTGGTACTAGATCTACGCCCGACAATCGACAGAAGTCAAGGGAAATCGATATTCTTAATTGACGTACAGTATCCGCATCATTCCCAGGTTCTACTTCGAAAGAGGCTCGACTCGACTGGAACAATTGACCTGAGCAGCGTGTGGCTGGGCATAATTTCTTCATTGCGCCGCCAAGACAATATCCCCAATGGTGGGCCAACGGACGGCGGCTTGGCGAGTACTCATGGGAGCAGGACTACGAAGGACAAGAGTGCTGATGTGAGAGAGCCAGCCTAAGTTGCAACGCGTCACCGGGATACGAAGTGCACAGGCTACTACTATGTCGGCCTCCTTTAGTTTGTAGGATCAAATTCCGCCCCTGCAGGCGGCTTGTGGCTTATTTTGACCATGACATGTTTGTGGGATTCGAGAGCAAGGCTTTCTTCGTATGTCATACACATGCCCATACTATGTATATGTTAGAAAACCGTGCCTGATGTTTGCTTCTTGAGACAAGACCTCTCTGTAAATACGCAAAATGCGCCTTCACCTGCCGCAACAGTCGATGCTGTTTTTTTTTTTTTTTTTTTTTTTTTTTTTTTTTTCAAACTCACGTAAGCAGTAGAAGAAGTCACGCCCGAGGAGAAGACTGAGGGGTTTTGGTGTAGCAGTTCACAGAATTGCGAGACCAGCACAACGTGTCCAGCACAAAGAAAACCGTGTAGGACAAGGGCACGAAGGTCGTGTTTCTTTGGCACATTTCTTTTTTAGGTTTGCGACAGCAGCCCGCACGACGTCGAAGCCTTGTCAAGATTTTAGAAGCAGGCTCTCCATTTCTCTCACCTGAGATGCTGCCGGCCACGCCTTGCTACGGCGTATTACCGTGCTGTACTTTTGATGACAATAAAAAGCAAGCAGTCATGGCGCTGGTTTTAGGTGAGGACTCGGCGGTCTATTTTGCTCACTCAATGTACTCTCCCATACTGTATGAACAAATGAACACGCACAGTATTGCACAGCCATCGCGGGGTCCACCCACCTGGCATGCTACAGGAGGTCGGCGTGCCATCGGCCCCCAGCCATCTTTCCCTCCGTCCATGTGATTGGCCAGAGTCCCTCCTCTTCAGGGCGCCTGGAGACCCAAAGCTTGTTCTTTTCTTTCTCTTGCCCCCCCCCTTCTCAGGTACCGCCGCCTGTAGAATCGCCCCGCACTAGAAGAGCCTATTTCAATTGCCAAGATTGGCGCAGTTCAGAAGCTTATTGTCCCGCCTAAATTAAATGCTGCTAGAGGAGAACAAAAATAAAAAATAAAAAGCCCCCGACCACTGTGTCGCGGGGCCCGTGGCCACAAAAGAGGCCCACCCAGCCCCCTAATGTGCAGCTTACAGCATCGTATCCCGGCACTTTGGCCACATTGTGTGTCCTCCTCTTCCATCAAGACATTGAGATTAACACTCTTTTCAATTCTTTCACTGAAATCCTTATACTTTTCAAGATTGACGATTGCGAAACGAAACGACAGATTTTTTTTTTCTTTCGTCGCTTGTCCTTCTCCCCACTGCGTCGTCTTCACACACTCGCTACACTGTGTCTTGTTTTTATTTTCTCGTCGTTTGCACCCCTTTTTTGCTCTTCATCGTCGAGATAGCGTGATCTTTCTCTGGAAGAAAGACGCCGCGCCGTCTCAGCCAGCTGATCTACCTTCGTTTTCCTATCCTATCCGCAGAATCATCCGTTTGCCGATGCGCGACGATTATTGCTGACCGATCCGTAAACGCTTCACTTCCTCGCCGCTCGAACTTCGATACCCCGCCAGTCTGACCAACATCTGCCTCGATAATGCGGTTCTTCCAGGCGCCGTTGCTGTTGCTCGGCACGGCGGCGACACTATTCTCTCCGGCCACAGCTCAGGACAAGCTCGAGTCTCTCGCTCTCAGTACATGTCAAGACAACTCCGGCTTCAGCGCCAGCCGCTTCCACGTCATGTTTACGCCAAACAACAATACTGTCGCCATCTCGATTGTCGCGACGTCGTCTATCCACGGCTACGTCAACTTCGACGTGACAGCCACCGTCTATGGCTACAAGATTATCCATACTGTTGTCGATCCATGCAATACTTCCCTCAAGGGCCTGTGTCCTATGGTCGCCGGTAAAATTCCGCTCGACTTCAATCTTCCGCTCGACGTCGGCGACCACATTCCTGTAATCGCTTATTCCATCCCTGACCTGGATGCTAAGGTCCGTGTGCTTGTCAACGCTACTGATGGATCTGGTGCGGTGGCCTGTGTCGAGGCCGTCGTTTCCAACGGCAAGACTGTCGACCTAGCTGGTGTCAAATGGGCCACCGCCATTATTTCCGGTCTCGCTCTCATGTCTTCTGCCATTGTCAATGGTCTTGGCCAGTTCAATACCGCCGCGCATGTGGCCGCCAACTCGCTCTCGCTATTCGGCTATTTCCAGTCCCAGGCTATTCTCGGTCTCACCAGCGTCAAAATGCCACCCATCGTCATGGGCTGGACGCAGGATTTCCAGTGGTCCATGGGCATTATTCGTGTTGGTTTCCTCCAGGATCTCGTGACTTGGTATCAGCGCGCTACCGGCGGTACCCCGTCAACCATCTTCGACTCTCTTCTTACCCGCTCCGTTCAAGTGCAAAAGAGAAGTCTTGACATGGTTGAGTCTGTCGCCGAATCTGGTATGACACTCTTTAACCGCGCTGCGGCCATGGCACCGAAGGTCGTCACGACGCTCGCCAAACGTGCCAATATTGAAACGAGCCAAGGCACGTACATTGTCTATGGCATACAACGTGTTGCTTTCCGCGCCAAGATTGAGTCCACAAATCTCTTTATGACTGGTCTTATCTTCTTCATCCTCTTCGCCTTTTTTACCGCCCTCGGCGTAGTGGCTTTCAAGGGCATCTGCGAGCTCCTTGCCAAACGCCAGGTCATCAAAGGCGATCGTTTCCTGGACTTTCGTAATGGTTGGCTCACCATTCTCAAGGGTATTCTGTATCGTGTCGCCCTCTTGGGCTTTCCTGGCGTTACGCTGCTCTGCCTCTGGGAGTTCACTCAAATCGACTCAGCTGCCGAGGTTGTCCTGGCTGTTGTCTTTCTTCTTGGTCTTGTCGTCAGCCTCGGATGGGCTGCGAGTAAAGTAATTCGAATTGCCCGTCGCTCCGTCGCTATGCACAAGAACCCTGCCTATATCCTCTTCTCCGACCCCCAAGCTCTCAACAAGTGGGGGTTTCTTTATATGCAGTTTCGCGCTTCGGCTTACTACTTTATTGCCCCCGTCTTAGCCTACACGCTAATCAAGTCCGCGGTCGTTGCTTTTGGCCAGAGAAACGCTATCGCCCAGGCCATCTGCCTCGTCGTTGTCGAAGTCGCCGCTTTGATTGCCGCATCAGTGATGAGACCGTGGATGGACAAGCCCACCAACTCCTTCAACATTGCTATCTGTGCTATCAACTTCATCAATTCTATATTCCTTCTCATCTTCTCGGACGTCTTTGGCGCTCCCCCGCTTATGATAGGTGTTGTTGGCGTGGCCCTCTTCATTCTCAACGCCGCCTTCTCGTTGATACTTCTACTCATGGTCATCATTTCTACTACTATCAGCTTCTTCCGCAAGAATCCGGATGCTCGCTATCAGTACATGGCAGACGATCGCGCCTCCTTCATGAAGTCACAGACTCAGCTTCATGGAAACACAGAGCTCGACGCCCTTGGCGCCACTGCTCGTGGCGACAAGATGGGAGGCTACAAAGCACCAGTTGACCTCGATGACGATCACGACTCCCTGATAGACGGCGACACTCGTCACCGCAATGATCCGTTTGCTTCGCACAACCAGTCGCAGACTTCTTTCCACCAAGCCGGACAAGGACCTAGATCACCTATCAACCCTTCGATGCCTCTATTTCCCGCAGGCTCGCGGCCCGAGAGTCCTTTCCGCTCGGCCTCGCCAAGCGGCTACAATTACTCACAGTCTTCTCTCGGTCCCCAAAGAGGGCCTATTCCAAACCGCGGCCCCTCTCCGCAGCAAGCTCGTGCACCTTCACCCCAGATGTCTCCAGGGCCTCCCCCTCAGCAGAGACCACCTCCACCCGGCAACTTCAGACAGCAAAACTCCTCAAGGTGAGAGCAGTTCTGATTCTTTGTACTTCATGCCACTAATCTATGACAGTCCTTGGCAGCGTGGAGCTGGCTACGACCACTAGTCGAGTCGGGATGGGACTTGCGTTGGAGTTGGCTTTAACAATAGCCGAATTTCTTGTTTTGTCGGCTCTGCAGAAATGGCGTTCGGTTGCTCTTGTTTATTGCTGCCCTGTACATTTGTGTTGCCCACTATGGAGGGCAGGTTAGATCAGTCGGTTGCCTGCTTTTTGGATTGATAGACTGCAACATGTTACCTGACTTCGCCTTATTTGCCACATTGATCAACTTGACATTGTCGAGTGTTTGTTGTGCCCCCTCGCGTTATCTGTGCTGTACTCTTGCGCTCTCCCGTTGCGCCCCGTGTCTAGCTGCCCGTGCAGTCGAGGTGATGAAGTATAAATACGAGGTGCTGCGAGGTGCTTTGACAGCAGACCCGGGCGACATGTCACAATATGAAGTTTGAACTACTTTTGATTATATTATCTGTCTTGTGTGAATTCTATAATTGGCCGCAATACCGATGAAACGCCATGACTGATGCAATGACTCCGACTATATACCATTTTTTTCAAGGAGGGGTTAGGAAAAAACGAAATAGATTAGAAAAAAAGAAGATAAAAATCAAGACTCTATCACGAGTAAAAGTCGGCAAGCATCGTGACCAGGGCCAAGCACAGCACCGCCGCAAAGGCGGGGCCGTTGCTGGCGGCCGCAGACACCTGGCCGCAGCAGGTGCGGTTGTAAGTGACGTTGTTTATGCGAGCGGCGGCCTCAAACACAGAGCCGTTGGAGGAGCCGTAGTTGTAGTAGTCGACATTAAGGACGTTGGGGGCGCGCCCCCAGTCGGAGCGGCAGTTGTTGGCGGCCTGGCCGAGGCTGCCGTCGCCCTTGGCGGCGTTTGTCTGGTTGAGCAGGGAGACGGCGGGGACGAGAAGCTGGACGTCGAAGACGTTGAACTCGGCGTTGAGGTTGTGGTTCATGACGTAGAGGCGGTCGCGGGCGTCCTCGGGCTTCAGGTCCGGGGGCCGCTGTACGGTGCAAGGAAACGCCCGGTTGGTGGGGTCAAAGGGCGTCTCCCACATCTGGGAGAACTCGTCGAGAAGCCAGGGGACGTCGGTGCTGTTGGCATTGTAGTCGATGAACATGATGACGCGCTTGCCGCGGAGGACGAGGTCGCCGAGTGTCGGCCAGTCGGCGAGACGCATGGGCCGCAGCGGGGGCAGGTAGGCGTACTTTTGGATGCCGGTGCGCTCGATAAAGGGGCGGTAGAGTGAGGCGTCGGAGTAGTTGCCGTTGCCGAGCAGGATGGTGACGACGTCGTAGGGGTGGTCGTCGACCCACTCGCGGACCTCGGTGAGCCAGCCGGAGGAGACGGGCCCGGCGTCGAGGATGTCGCACGAGGTGTGGCAGAAGTGCGGCTCGGTGCCGTTGGTGGGCCACTGCATCTGGGCCTGCAGGAAGCGGACGCCGTCGTTGAGCTGCACCTTGACGGGCAGGGCCTGGTTGGAGGCGGAGTTGCCGGGCCGGACAAAGGGGGAGTTGTGCGCGCCGACGACGCTGAGGTTGCCGTAGCGGCGCGTGCAGAACTCGACGTAGTTGTTGCAGGGCTGAGTGTTTGTCGGGGCGGCGGAGGTGGTGGCAGTTCCGTTGATGGGGGTGGTGAACGAGGAGGAGGCGGTGGTGGGAGAGGAGGTGGTGATGGTGTCGTTGATGCCGGTGAGGGTGATTTGCGTGCCGAAGCTGGTGTAGGCACTGGATGGGGGGCCGGTGGCGGAGGTTGTGCGCTCGGTGCGGGTGCCGGTGAAGAAGGTGAGGCCCGAGGTGTCGGAGTATGATACGACCTGCGCCGTGGCCGTGGACGCGAGCAGCGCGACGGCGAAGGCGAGGAGCGTCTTCATTGCTGCAGGATTTGTGATAGTTCCTCAGCAGCGGTCTCGTGAGGATGAGCAGCGCTGCGATGGGAGGAAATTAATTTACTTCAGGCCGGGCCTCTCTGATGATGGCGACCAGAGATAGTCTTACAGTCGACTGAAGCTCCGTGGCATTTGTGGCATGGAGATGCCTACGTGGATTCGCCAATGCTGGGCGAAAAGTCAAAATATCCTGGGCAAGTCGATGGAGAGCTGTCTGCTGTGGTTGAGCCGGCACCTGAAAGAGCGGGTACCGTTTAATCCATGATGCAGGGGGGGGGGGGGGCTGAGCCTCAGCGTACAGTAGTGGGTGCTTGGCACTGGCTCGCTGGCTCCAGTCCCTGGGCTACTATTTACTGTAGAAGAGACGGGGGCAGTTGACATTCGTTATTGCTAGCGTCTTCCTAATCCATGACCTCATTTCTTCAAATGTCGCTATAGCCTTGAAATCGCAACACGAGCGCCTAGAATAGTTTTGTCGCAATCGATGACATGGGTGAGTATTGTCGTCTTTTTTCCCCCTGATGTCACGGGATTTTTTCTTCTTCTTCTTTTCGGATCTGCATCGAGCCACAATCGCGATTGGGCGGTAGACGGACGCGTAATCATGATCCCTGGCCGGAAGAGGCGGACACGAGCCCGATACTCTAATAATAAATTGCGGAATTGGAAGTCGACTACTACGGTGGGAAGCCTAACGACGGAACTAGTTTAGACGGAGATTGCTGTCTCATTATCGGGCTGGCGTTTGTACTGTCTATTACTGAACCATGTACCTACAAACTACTACTAACATACCAATAAGGAAACGGGCGGGCCCTTCTCCTTGGTAGAAGCATCCGTCACCCACGGGCCACAGACTTTTGGCGGCGCCTCTGGGGCTGAGCTGAGCGACAGACAATTCTGACCCATGACGGCGGCCCTAAAAATTTCCAAGAACTTTTTTGTTTTGATAATTCTCTCCCACGTCATTCTCATCATGCCCATCCATTAACCACACTCGTTTTGCTTCATTTTTTGTTTTGCGGCTCCGCTAGTCACCACCGCATCGAGCATCGTACTACACCAATAGAGATGCTTTCCCCTCGACGAAATTAACATACTATTGTCGCACGACGTCAGAAAGCCCAGATGGCGCCCCCCAATGCCCGCCGCAACACCACCATCGCGGCCGCCGTTTGCTACTTCATCACCATTCCCTTTCTCGTCCTCGTCCTGATTGGCAACGTGCACATCAACGGCCCCCTCAACGACATTTACTTCTTCAAGCTCGACGTCTCCCACATCATCCCCATCTCCGTTGCAAACTCGCAGCTGCTCAACTCGGTGGCGCGCAGCCTCGGCTTGCACGACTTTTACTCTGTCGGGCTGTGGAACTTTTGCGAGGGTTATCTTAGCGAGTACGTTGGCTACCGCAATTCTTGATATGCATACACGTGGCAGCTCTAACACCTTTGTAGAGGCGTTACGTATTGCTCCCGGCCGAAGCAATGGTTCTGGTTCAACCCTGTCGATGTCCTTGTCAGCGAGCTGCTCGCCGGCGCTAGGATTGCTCTGCCCTCGCAGGTCGTCACCCTCCTGACTCTGCTGCGCATCGGTTCCCAGGTCATGTACGGCTGCTTCATGGCCGGCACGGTCCTCAACGCCATTCTCCTCCTGCTCACGCCCCTGGCCGTGCGGCGCCGTCTCTTTTCGCTTTTCATCTCGATTATCGGCCTGCTCTCCGTCATTGCCCTCGTCATCGCCGCCGTGATTGCCACGGTCATCAGCGTTGCTGCCAAAATTGCCCTTACGGCGCAAGATCAGCTCAACATTAGCGCCGAGATTGGCGTCAAGATGTTTGCATTCATGTGGATCGGCGCTTTGCTCACGCTGCTCGCATTTCTACTTCATTCAGCAATGGGTTGCTTCTGTCGGCCGCAGCGGCGACTAAATGGCGCCAGCCGATCTTCCTCAACGAAACATTCGAATCCGAGCATGGCCGAGACGAGTAGCAGAAGCGATGATCACCATGCGCTTCCCAGATTCATCGGGCGGAACAAAGCCAATCACTCAGCAGCATAGATTTTTATATTGCGGGTATACTTGGAAATTGAATTCACTTTGGCGTTTTGGCTGGTTAGAAATAATTTTAAATAATGCATACATTTTGGCGTGATAGCGGCATCGGACGTGCAACCTTCGAAAGCTGGTTCACTGTGAAGGAACTGTCGCCTTGTAGCCAGTGCAGGCACAAAGTCAATTTGTTCTTATAGAGTTAAACTGCATTCTGCTTTTTCTTTATTTCAAAATGCATAATCGCTCGAAGTGGTATCATCAAAGGACGGGAGAGTGCAAGGGGCGAAAGAGAATGCATGTGGGGGACATGGGAGAAATCAAGACATGATAAGAGTGGACGAAAGAAAGACAGCTCGCCAAAAAAGTCTGAAGAAGACAGTGGAATAAAGGAAGGAATGCTGGATCTGTACCGTCAACAGTACAGACCAGAAACCTCAATCATCAAAGATGTTGGCCCAGCCTCCGGCCACGCAGCCTTTGCTGGCAAAGACACGGCCGTTGCGGATTAAGCAGCCAGGATCGTACTTTTGCTTGATCTCTATGAGCCGCCGCACATTGTCACCCCAGACGCTACGGCCGCTATCGCCGGGCATCATATAGTTGGGGTAGCTGGCGAGAGCACCGCCGCCGGCCGCACTCGTCTTGGCGTGCTGGGCGCGCGTCACTTCGTTGAGCGTCTGCGCCGCGGCAAGCGTGAGCGCATCATACTCCGGGCTCTCGTATCCCGGGGTGAAGAGCGTCTGGTGGCCGACGGCGGCGTGAGGCCAGGCCGTATCCGCGTCGGTAGCGGGCAGATGGCCGTTGAGGCCCGGATGCATGTACTGCACGACAAAGGACGCCGAGAGCGGCCGCTGCCGGCGCCTATCGGGACTGCGGAGACGGCGGTCTCTGACAGACAGCGCGTCGATGTGCGTCCAGAACGTGCTCGTCAGGTTCGCCAGGTAGGCCGCGTCGACCTCGGCCGTCTGCGTGCCGTAGAAGCCTCGGCGAAAGCCGTAGGGGTAGGCGGCCTCGCCGATGAGGGCCAGATTGGTATAGTAGCCCGTCGCTAGGACCGCGCCGTGGGATGTGTCGATGCCGTCGAGCAGTTTACGGAAAGCAGCCGTGTTGTCCGCGTGGTTCGGACGGAGCGGCGTGTCTTCGAAGTGAACAGTGATGAGAAGAGTGCGTTTGTCGTGTGCCTCGGGCATGCTGCCACTGCTGTCGCCGGCGGCAAAGCTGTCGGGAAGCAGGCCGAAGCTGTAATAGACGACGCTGAAGGGATCCTTGTTTGTTTTGAAAAAGTCGGCCGTCTGCTTCTGCAGCCGGGCGACGTCGCTGTCCTTGATATAGTAAAAGGAAATGGTGCTCTTCTTTGGCTCCGGCACCGCACGCTGCCAGAAGCGAGTGACTATTCCAAACTGGCCACTTCCGCCACAGAGTGCCCAAAAGAGATCCGCATACTGGTTGTCCTTGGTTGCTATGACAATGTCGCCTGAGGGCAGCACGACCTCGAGCTGGACGAGACGGTCCGAGGCGAAGCCATAGGCGCCGCCGAGATACCCGATGCCACCGCCGAGCGAGAAGCCGCCGACGCCAACGTTGGCCACCCGGGCGCCGATGGCCGTGTAGCCGGTGCCGTTGGTGACGGCCTGGACCTGACCCCAGGTGGCGCCCCCCTCATACTCGACGGCGGCGAAGGGCTTGCTGCCGACACCGCTGTTGGTGGAGAGCCGGAAATCTCTGATGAGCCTGGAGCTGTTGAGCCATGAGAGATCGAGAACGATTCCGAGGCTGCTGCTGGCGTTGAGCTGGCTGTGGGCGCCGCCAACGACGGAGAGGTCGCCGCCGTGGACCGAGCAGGCGGCGGCCTGGACGGCGTAGCTCACGTCCCGCGCCGTGGCGGGATATACGACGACGGCGGCGTGCTTGCCGAACTGCGTGCCCCAGTAGCGGTTGGCATTGTGAAGCTGGAGAGGCTCGCCGAGGCAGGAAATAGCGGAGAAGGGAGAGAGGGTCTGCTGCAGCGACCGGAGCGCCGGGTCGGAATCGACGCAGGAGCCCTGCACGAGAGGAGAGGCGGCGACGACGACGGCGGCAGCAGCCTGGACGGCGAGGACGAGGAGCGAGGACCGCAGAAGCGAAGCCATGATCATGTCATGGCTGTGAGGACAGGACAGGGAGAGGCGACGGAAACCGATGGAGGGAACGAGCGGGATGGAGGGAGTGGCACAATACCGAAGAGATTTCTGTGCTATAATACATGACGGGCGGTATATTCTGTTATTAATTTATTCTGCAGTCTGGTGTGTGTGTGTGTGTTGTGTAATGGTACGCAGGGTGCATATCCTCGCAAAAGCCTGGACGACCGGGGGTGGGTGGGCAGTGGGGGATGAGGGAGCGCTGTTGACGAGTTGCCTGTTGATCGGTAAAACGGAGGATTATTTTCTTGAAAAATGCGTCAGGCTGGCAATTTCAACTACGGATGTGCTTGTGCTGTTATTTATGGTGTGTGTGTGGGTGTATGTGTGTGTGTGTGCCTGCTCGAATCACCTTGCAGATGAGTGTATGATGTCTATGGTGGTGGTGGTGGTGGGCGGGCGAGACTGAGGAGTTGGGAGAGTATTGTTGAAGATTTTGGACGTTCCTTTTTTTTTTTAATTACAGCGAGAAAAGAAGACAATAATGAAAAAAAAAAAGCAAACAAGGAAAGAGAGTTATACAGAAAAAAAAAAGGCGTTAAGGAATAAGGGGTTAGAGGGTATAACGGCGAGGAAGCGAAATGATCATGTCTCGGAGGAGGAGGAGGAGGGGGGAGCGGACCTTCGCCTAGGTCATGGCGGTTGTACGCAGCAAGGATGCGAAAAGGGTGGATCTTGACCGTTGGACGGGATAATCCGCCGAGCAGGGGGGGGGGGGGGGGGGGGGGAAAGGGTACTGTGAGGAAGAAAGACGGCTGTGAATATTATTATCTGGTTGCTGCAAGTGACGTGTCTCTCTCTCCATGTGCCTGCGGGCCGATGGGATTGTGGTATGTGACTATCGTGGGCTGGTTTTGCGTTTGCTTTTTCGTCCTAGTTTTCTAGCGTCGGATCTGGTACAGAGCGGCTCTCGTATTACCGGGCGAGGCGAAGAGTCTCAGACCGTTTTGCCTTTTTTTTTTTTTTTTTTCTTTTTCGATTGTTTGTTGCGAACGCATGTCGAGCGTGGTGATGTCCTGATACTTGTGGTGAGTCTGGCCTGACCCCCTCCCCACAAACACCACCTTGGCAGTAAGCCTGACGGGGCCCGGAAGTCGTGGACGAATCTGTACAGAGCGGTTTAAAACGGTCATGGCTGTCGAGATATTCTTGCTGGATCGACCCCTGACTTTTTTAATTTCTCTTTGATTAGTTGTGGTTTATGGAGGATGTCGATGTGGGTGTTTTGGCAGAGCACTGCTTGGTATTGGCGGCGCTGTTGTTCTCGTAGCGGAAGACTATATTCCCGAATTTTCAATATGCTGTAGAAATTTAATGAAAGTAGAGAAAGCTAGACCCGGCGCAGCTGTCACTCTTGATGGAGATTTGTCCTGAATCCTTTGGAATGCGAGCGGTGCGCAAGAAAGAGGCGACGATCACCGTTTGATTTGCTTCTCCACTTGGGCAGAAACCGCAGGTCAGGCACGCGCCAGGCCGTGCGCGTATGTATCCCGCACCCTCATCCTCCGGCATCCTGGCAACGCGACACGGACTATATACCAGGAAACTTAAGCGAAAGAAATAATACAGAAGCAGTTTATCTCAACCTCTCTATAGCTCCGCACGCGCCACACTCCCCTCCTAGCCGCTACCCTCCTCCCGCTCCTCGCCCATCGCATCCCGCAACACCTCCTCCAGATCCCGCACCGCCCTCTCGTCGCCCTCCACCACCTCTTCCCTCGCGTGCGCCGCCCCGAACCCGTCCACCAGCCATGCATTCCCGCCGCCATCCACCACCACGCAGTCCGCCAGCCGCCGCGGCGTCTCGTCCTGCTCGCCTCCCCATGCGAACCCCCGCGCGTGAAGCCGCCGCATCGTCTCCCGCAGCTGCCCTCCCCAGCGCAGCCTCGCCTCGTCCTCCCCCAAGCTCGCCGCCTCTAGGATCCGCCGCAGCGGCACACCGCCGTCGACGTGCGCGTAAAGCCCACCCATGATGCGCGTGCGCCCACCGGCGCCGGCGCCGCCGTCGTCGTCGTAGACGTGCGCCACCACGGCGGGGATGCGTGCCGGCCGCGCTCCCGCCTCGTCGAGTGACCGCCGCGCGGTGAGCTGCCGCCGCTCCGGGCACGCCCACCGCTGCGCGCCCCGCAGAGAGCGGTCCCTGGACACGATGCATGTTAGCGGCGCGTCGCGGAGGCGCACCGGGCCGTAGACGCGGCTCGACGAGATCAGCGTGTCGCGCGTGAGGACGACGTCGCTGGCCGGGTGGCGCGGGAGTGCTGCCGTGGCTCCCTCGGGGCCCGCGTGGAAGGCGGCGTGCCGCTCGTCCTCGTCGTCGAGGAACTGCTGCGCTGCGAATGTCGGCCCCAGAAGAAGAGGGTCGATGCTGTGGCTGATGCGGACCGCGAGATCGAGCGTCGGCGCGCCATTCGTGTCTGTCCGGAGCTCGCAGCGCCGGATGCCGCCGTGCAGGAATGTCTGCAGGTGGTGGAGCGCGTCGTCGTGCGGCCGCATTGCCGCCTCCGGGTACGCCTCCATCAACCGCGACATGGACATTTGCGAGATGGTGTTGCGCATGCGCTCGCTGGCCAGCCAGCTCACCTGCACGTCGCCCGACAGCTCCTCGACGGCCAGCCGGATGAGCCCGTTGCAGACCCGGCTGTAGGCTTCGTCGGCGGAGCCTCTGGCTACGGGGGTCAACCGCATGGAGAAGACAGCCATGTTGAGCTCGAAGAGGATGTCTACGCCGTTGCCTCTGAGCCTGCTCCCGTGTACTAGCAGGTGCTGCGCCATGATATGATTTGCTGGCAGGCCGGTTACCTGCACCGTGACCGCTGCAGGTGCATAAACTAAATGTAAGGCTCTTTCTGTTAATGGAAATGCATTTTAGTATCGATGAATACTGGTCAACTCATAATATAGCTAGAACTGGGGCGGCCTTGATTCATGATATTGCCGCCGACGGGAACTGTATCACACCATTCGACAGCGCTGGCCAGGAATCAAGCGCAATCCAGCGCCCATCATACAACATCAAACCAATCCGATGCACTCAACGATTTTCTTGTCCTACAAAGAGATCTCGACGTACCCGGTTCGTCTTCCCGTCATCAAGCCACAAAGCTAGGAGTCGGGACAGATCCGGTCTCCACCACGCTCAGGAAACCTTCCTCGAGCAACCGCGGGAGGCCCTGGACAGCCACCTGATCGCTCGCCATCGCCTCCTCACTGTACGGCCCGAACCAGCGCGTGATGCATATCCCCCCCCTGCAGTTCACCTCTACCGCCTCGAGCAGCCTCATGCTCTTGCGCCCGTCCGCCTCGCCTGCGCTCCCGCCCCAGCAGATATTGTGCCCGTGCATCCACCACAGCGTCTCGCAAATAAGCCACGCGTAGGACCGCCGCTTCTCCAGCGGCACCACCCCGCGCCGCAGCTGTGACTCCAGCCGCTCCACCGGCGTGAACTCCTCGACGATGGCGCCCACGAGCATCGGTCTGCCCGACGCGGCGCCGGCGGCAGCAGCAGCAGTAGCAGCAGCAGTAGAAGCAACAATAGCACCATCCGCCGCCGTCGGCGCGCGTCTCTTGCGCAGACCCTGCGCGGCCGGGTAGTGTACGATGTAGCCGCGCAGATCGGGCACGCAGGGGATCGCCCGCTGTAGCGGCCAGCCCCTGCGCTCCGTCAGCCTGATGAGCCGTAGCGTGTTGATGTAGTTGGACAGGTCGTTGAGGCGGGCCGAGGCCGCGCGGTCGAGCCGGCAGTCGCGCACGCAGAAGTAGTCGCACCGCTCTGTGATCTCCGGGTCCGCGCGCTGGTTCGACCGCGACAGCTCCTGCCGCGAGGCCCGCTGGTACGGGAAGGGGATGGACAGCACGCCGCGCACCGAGTGCCGCGCGCACTGCGCCGCGGCGACCCGCAGTTCCGCCGCGTCGTGGCAGCGGATCCGCATCGCCGCGTTGCCTGCGTCATCCCGCACCCACCCGGGGAACACGTCGATGTACGGGCCATCGCCGCGGGACTCGACGACGGCGACGGGCCCCAGGCTGCCCCGCCGCGCGCGGTACTGCAGCGTCTTGCCGTAGAGCAGCGCGGAGAGGCGGTACCGGCCGTCGTGGTCCGCGCGCGGGGGCTTCCGAATAGGCTTGGCAAGGAGCATGGCCGCGCTGAGCGCGTTGGCTAGAGTGAAGGCGGTTGCGTTGTCGTGGTGCCGGGCGAAGTCGCTGGCGGCGGTGCGGAGGACGGCGTGCGAGGTCGGCCGGCCGAGGGCGTGGCTGGGGGTATCGGCGGGGAGGGTGAGTACCGCCGGCTGCTCATGAAGATCAAAGTCGATTATATAGGCCTCGTCTGAGTAGGAGCATGAGAAGAAACGTATGGCCTGGTGAGGGTCGAAGCGTGGTGCTTCGCTGAGATCCTCCATTGTGATCCTGTAGAGGGAGGGTCGTCAAAGCATGGGAGTGGCAGTCTACATGGTTCTGTAGTGAGACACGTTTATATTAATATGGAATGGTAACGAATACTGTTGTTGTGTCCAGCGTGAGGTTGCCGAGTCACTGTCGTACACGAAGTTGAAGTGGATGCTCGCTCGAGCGTTTCTCGACGAGACTCCTCTGCTCTTGGGATGTTACGCATGACTATGTCTATAGAGATGTATTGACGGCTTGGTCACGGCCTTTCGAATTTTCAGCGCCCTATTCTGCAACCCCGAGGCGATACCTCGACAAGGATTTTGCCAACGAGAGGCCTGCAATGCGACGGGCACGTACGAGTTTCCAGTAATCGAACCATCCCTCGGGGAATCCGTATCTTCTAGCCGTGACCGTGCTCCCAACATGCCAGCATAGACGACAATCCTCGCTACCTGTGCCCGTATATGTCCAGCCTGGGGTATGCTCGAAACCTCGCAACCTCCCGGACGCA
Organism: Niveomyces coronatus; assembly: GCA_018831755.1. Lineage (NCBI taxonomy): Eukaryota > Fungi > Ascomycota > Sordariomycetes > Hypocreales > Cordycipitaceae > Niveomyces > Niveomyces coronatus. The sequence goes on along the minus strand of JAFEME010000049.1, from coordinate 64,649 downwards.
TCGTTCCGAATACGCGAGTCACATTCACATTACTTTCCTCCCAGCCCAGGGTTTCCTTTTCCTTTCACCCCCGTGACGGTGGGTTCTACCCGTGGTGATGTGCTACGCGAGGGACTCGGCGATGGGCCGCGCCGACTCCTGCGCCTTGTATACTATACTGGTGGTAGGACTCGTGCACAGCACGTACTACTGTGTTTCTTTTTCCTTCTTCTCTTATCTTGCTTAGTCTTTCTTCTTCTTGTGCAAGTGTAGGAAGAGAAAAAAGCAAGTCACTATCATTTCTTTTTATGCTTTCCTTTTACAACGAATAGCCGATAGACACACCCGAGCGTATACCCGTTGCCTCACCTCGGGAAAGGGGAGCGATGTAGAGTCGCACAGAGAGGGCTGCGCACGGAACTCTGCTCCCAATCCACTCTTTGCCTTTCTCATTATCTTGTGCTTGTTTATTGTATGCATTTCTATTGGCCGCCTGTCGCCCACCGTGCCCGAGAAATTCCTGAGCCGATTGAAGTGTACAGACAACGAGCAGGAAATAGCGGTGGGAAGCGAAGCTCGAGGCAGTCGTGATATGGAGCTCACGAGAGCAACTGCGAGGTAGAAGTGGCCAGAAGCACCGGTCCAATCCGTGGAAGGGGTAATTAAAGATCTATTACATATATACCGTACAGATGACCAGTATGGTAAATACGATATGGCAGACGTGTTGATCAGCGGCCCATGAAACTATCAGAGAGATTTGCCGCGACACGTCTATGAAGTATAAAATTGCGTCTCCAGGCCGTGATAATCTACACCATAATACAACGACCAATTCACTATCTATCTCAGTCTATCCCAGTCCTCAGCCTCACAACCATCGAAACCCCTCCATGACCAGGCTTACATAGAGCTCCTCGAGCGCCAGCCGGTCTGCATGGGCCGCCCCCGGGTACTGGGCTCCGAATCCACGAAACAGCCACGGCTTACCCGACTTATCAATATCGATGCTCGCCGCCAGCTTCTTGCCGCGCTCTCCCTCGGGCACGACCTCGATCGGCGCACCTCCCCACACCATGCCGCCCCGATGCAGCGTCGCCATCGTGGCCCCGATCTGCCGTGCCGCCAACTGCAGCCGCTCCAAGGACGAGCAGTCGCGGTTTTCATCACTATCTTGAACCCCGCTACTTCCCGCATCTTGTCGCTCCCGCTCGGTCTTTAACAGCATGAGCGTCGCCATGTCCCGGGGCTCGTCCATGAGCCCCAGCACCACGCCAATCACGTATGTCGGGCATCCGCCGCTGAGCCGAGTCTGCGCGTGCGACACGTAGCCTAGCAGCGCGGGCACGCGGAAGTTGTCGTCATCTAGGGCCATCCGCTTCCGTGCGTCGTTGGCGCGCAGCAGCGCCTCGATGGTGGTCGTCATGTGTGCGCCCAGCCCTGCCGCGGCGCGCATGCCCACGTCGTCGACGTCGCGGACGCAGAAGCAGCTGCATATCGGCCGCGGCGGCCGCTGATCCTGCGGCTCGGCCACGTCTCTCGCCCCCGTCGAGAGCGCGATGGTGCCAAATATGTGCGTCAGTGTCACCGTGTGCACGCCGATCCAGAGGTCCGAGGACTGGTACATGGGCAGACTGGGGTGGACGGGGACGCGGAGCGATGTCGGCTGCCCACTCAGCGCCAGTCTCCTCTGGCGAGCCCAATACTCGCCATCGACGGGCTCTTCTTCGAGACATGCGACGGGCCCGCCACGGCTGCGATATTGCGGCGGCACCAGGTGGAAGACACGGACAGCGTCGTAGACGCAGCATCGAAGGCGCAGGTTTCCCTGCTGATCGCGCGTCATGGCATCTCGCCGCCATCGCATCCCTTCGACCAGCGGCGTGAGCAGCACTTCGAGCTCTGTGCGTAGTCTCATATCGTTGGCGCCGTGCGGTTCAGAATGCCGCCAGCGGTCGAGCTCGAGGCACAGCCCTGCGATGCGATCGCGCAGTACCGTGCAGGCCGGCGGTTCTCTGTGTTCTGGTCGTAGTTTTAGCTGAAGCTTGCAGCCCTGGCCAAGCTGGTCAAAGTTGAGCCAGTCACCGTCGGGCTCGAGAACGGTAACGGTCCTCTTGAGGTCGACGGCGGAGCTCATTGTCGCGTATATCGTGAGGTTCGTTATGATGTAAGTTCCGAATTATCAAAAGTGATACGAGCTTGCCATGGAGCTCAGCCTAGAGCGGCCATCGTAGACCTTTTAAACTGGATAGTTGCGTGACGCGACAATGCCATTCATACCTCAGATAATGAGTTGGACATAGACATGGTAGTCCTTAGCAATGCACAAAGGCCAGAAATGCACAAAGGCCTGCTTGGCTGCAGAGGTAATGTCTGTCGCACAATCATGACCAAGGGTGCGACTCGAACTCGTTAGTTAGGGACTGGCAGTGAGTTGTCTGAGACTCTTCGAAACAGATCTGACCACAAACGTGGCTGTTACCTCATTCCGGGTCTTGACTCGTCGTCGGACGAGGATTCGCGTCCTGTGAACCGCGAGATTTCTATGTGCAACCTGTTCCTAGCTACTTGCCAGCTTCGAGACTCTAAATTCTTTGTGCGACTCATTCATTATTGTATGAATCTTTCTTGATCAACAGTTTTTTCTTTCCATTCATTCTTTCAATTATACTGCTATAACTTCGTCGACTTTGGGTTGAGCATAGAAATGTGTGCATTTAAGCGCAGCATTCAGAACTTATCCGTTCAATAAGGCAGACTTTGGTAAGCTTTGTTGTCTTGGGACAGCGCAGGCGCCCAAGCGTCCAAACATCTTGGGGGTGCTGAGACGTCTGGCATAGTGAACATTTGTCGATCAATTTATGATTGATGTGATGGCTGCTCTGATTCATTGCGATACCGGGCTACATAACACTCACTCCCTCAATGTGGCGGATGCCAGACCACAAGATGCCTGTTTTGTTTCGGCCTTGGGGAGTCGAGCAATTTTGGAAACTACCTTTGGCAATCAATCAGCACGGGCTTAACTCTATCAAACATCAATGTTCATTCGTAAATTGGTAACGTCATTAAGACAGCCATTTTTTGCCCATATTAGGCTTTCGTGTCGGGGTAAAAGTAGTAATACAGTAATACATTTCTTGACGCCAGGATGAACCAGCCTGATGGCGTAGACTTTTAAATAGCATCTGGCGCAGAGCCAAGTTCCCAGACAGCTTCAGCTAAAATGGGTGCATGATGATCAGACAATCGGGATCAAGCCGAGTGCACGCTCTCCGACGAATCAGTCTTGGACAGCTCTTCGCCGTTCTCTTCCTCGGCGACTGGGCCATGAAGAGATTCCTCAAAGACAGGCTCGGGGTCAATAACCTCAAACTTAGTCCTGAAATCCCTGGCATGGTGCGAGACAGTGCTGCTGTTGGAGCGGCGGCGCGCGTTGGTAAAGGTGAAGTCTTGGTCTGCAACTTCTTCAGCAAAAGTGCCCCTGCAAGGTGAAGCATTAGTCTACAGTTCTGAACTATGACGTGGATTTTAAATCCCTACCAGTTGCCCTTGCCCGCGCCGTCCTTTTTGATCTTCTTGGGATCGACGTCGGCATAGCCGCTCTTGGCAAAGTAGCGGGGCAGATGCTCGACGGGGAGAGCAGTGCCTTCGGCGATGCCCTTGTGATCGCGGTCGTTGGCCTTGTGGGAGCGAGTCACTGCTGCTTGTTAGTTCTACAAGTAGTAAAAGGTCACCGTGTTTTAGACTTGCTGTTTAGGTAGCTTATCGAGGGTATGGTTGGGGTGCAAAGTAAGAGTGTCTTTGGGTGCAGACAAGTCGCCAGGACAGAATTGATCAGAGTTCAGACGTAGCCGTGGTGGGCTACAATTCTGATGATTGTTGGAATTGGCCTGGATTCGATGGCCAATGGAAGAAAAACGATGATGAAAGATGGGATAGCCCGGATGCAGAGGTGAGGCAGTGATGTACAGAAGACGGGATTCGTGACGGGAGTCTAGTATACAAGACTCGAATGGAATGAAAAGGAAGCGTACGATGATCGCGGATGATGGATTGTTGATGAAGGTGAAGAGACACGATGAAGAATGAAGAGAAGAGGAGGGGTCGTTGGGAAGGGGGCAGTCTAGTTTAATATACATACATAAATGCGCGCGCAGCCAAAACAGGAGGTGGGAGGCTGCGGCAGCAAAAGCTGCCAGGCCAGAGGTTCAACCTCTCTTGTCACGCGATGTCCGCTCAATGGGGGAAGAAGCGGGGGGTCGCCCTCCAGGTATAGCGTTAGCAGCCAGCGAGGTGACGTCCGCACTGAGGCTGTTTGAGGAGGTACATGCAAACAGGCTCAGAACTGCTAGGTGCAGTAATTACAGTACTTATCATATACCCATACCTGCTAAATGCACTGTATGCTTCCCGCAAGGTCTGATATGCTTGAGCGGTACTTGGGCCTTCAGTGCCGATGTCACCACTTTCGCAAGTCGCATCGCGTGACCTGACGCAAGAAGCACCTGCACCACCATCAATGGCTGCGGGGCCCGACCCCGCCCGCGACAACGCCCATTGGCAGGATTGCGTTTGCTGCCCTCCATCTCTACTGCGAACAACACGACCATCATCGACCCAACTTTGAGTCCCCTCTCCGCCATGCAATCCAATCTTGCATCAGGTATAGGTGATACTGTAGCTGCCTCGGATTAATGCCAGCCAATGCCCTGGAGCCAATGTTTACTCTTGCCATCGCTCTCGGCTCTGCTACCGGCGCAAACAGACACAATCCACTTGCTGGGGGGGGGGTTTAAGGGGGCGGACCTAGACCGTTTCCGGTCAGTCTATTTTGCGGGGGTGGATTGCCGCTAAATAACCAGGGGGGTGGATACGCTCAGACTGACGACGGTGAACCCTGAAACCCCTGCCAACTGCCAACACTGTGCGCGCGCGCGGCCAGCTGCTGGGCAACCCGGCGCCTTCGCTTGCCCGCCTCCTCCTCGATTGGATTGCTTCGACGCTTTCTGCAGGTTGATTCATCGCCTTGGCCCGCCAGCTCTATCTGTGTCAGTGGTGATATACTAGAAGAAATTAGATACATTGTGTTTGCGTTGAACCGGGCGCTGGATTGCGCAGATATACTGGCCAAAATGGAGCTAAACATCAGTGGGTAGGGGCCGGCGAAGGCGGCCGACGCGGTGATGAGTAACCCCGATCACGGAGCTCGTCACTCAAGACGCAACTCTGGCAATAGATAACGTGGTAGATTGCACCGTTGCCTCCTCTCATTAGCCATGAACTATCGTGATGGAACAGCCTTCAGCTACGGCTGTTGTTATGACGCGACTCCACCAATTTGGCTTTCCCTTGGCCTCGTACGAGACATTGTTTGTCAACGTCAGCATTTGCGTCGTCGTTTGTTCTCTACCCTTGATCAAATATCCGAGATGTGAACACAATTAGATCATGTTCTATCTCTTCTGTGGATATAAACTTTAATAGGCGAGTTACGATAATTCTTCATCGTTCTCAACATCGCCCACCACCCTGCGATCCCGACACAAGCCCGGCACCGTCGTCCGGAAGCTTTCACTTACACCCGGAATGTGGTGCCACAATCCTGTTCTTCACTGCTAAACCATCGATTCCTTGATCTCGGTTCCCTGCCGTTCCCGGCTTCCATATCAATTGAGAGCGGTCTTCTCCGGCCTTGCCGATTTGACGTCTCGGAGATACGAGTGATTTTCTATGCGGCTCGACGCCTTCCGCGGCCTCTCAATGTAAGCAGACTTTTTTGTATGCTATTTACCAAATGCCAAGTAGACCAGAATTCTGCGCAGTCACATGGCATCTATATTTCGGTTGCCCGCCTGGGCGTCCTTCTCCCGCGCCAGATTTCCGCCGTTGTTGGGTAGCAACAACTCGGCCCAAGATATAACAGACAAAATATGACAAGTGAAAATAAAAAAAAAGACACGGGAATTGATGAATTATGACTTTGAAATCGATAACAACCGGTACTAGAATATCGTATCAGTGGCAAACGCACCATCTAGCCACCTGCTTCCTTTACAATCATCAACTCAAACACCCTCATCTCGTCCCCATGGTCGAGAATTCGTTTTGAAACCGGAGCTTGAAACCGTTGCAAAGAGCGCGCATATCTGGATATTGGTACCCTTTTAGCTCAAAGCCTTGCGGAATAACACGGATTGGGATGCCGATGACTTGCGCCGACCGGCTCGCCTTGAAACACAGCCAAAAGTACCCGGGATGTTTCGTGTCTATGCAAAAAGCATACGCCGAGCGGTTTGGGTTGGCATCAATGTACGTGGTGAGCCATTTATCTGTCGCAATGTTAGTTCATCTTCCACTGGCTGGCCTACCAACATGAACTTACCAGTCTCGTTTCGTGAACGATTTTGATACTTGTCGTGGCGCATCATCTCCTCAACTTTGCGTGCCATGGCCTTGACGTGATCCACAATCAACTCATCCAAATCACTGTAAGAGTATCGACCGCCAATGCGCAGTGTCTTACCCACGGAGAACTCGTTTTCTTTGTGCATCTCCAAGACGTCAATGTGCTGATAGACATTGTCGGCAACCTTCCAGGTAATGGCCAGGTGGTCATTACCTTTGGATGAGGGACGGATGATCACCTCGCCAGGCGCCTGCGATCCCAAAAACTCCTGAGCCTGCAGCCCGTTGAATGGTTTGAAGTTGGGGTGCTTGACGACACGCTGGGTACGTCCCGTTGTCTTGTCCTTCTCCTTCAGCTCTTCCCTGTCTGCCGCCTCTAGCGCGTAGTCCCAGCCATCACGTCCGTGGTTTATGAGTCGCTTGTAAGGTATGCGCAGCGAGTCCTCTCGCATTGAAAGCTTTGCGGAAAACATCTTGTAGTCCATCTCCAGAATCTTTGCCCTTGTCGTCTGCCCCACGCTGAGGACATCCTTGACAGACGGCCGGTTCGTGACCTCATGGATTTCTGCACGCCCTTCAATGCCGCAGTCGAGCTTTGCAATGGCGAAATCGTCTCGTGCCACGCGAATATTGACAGGCACAATCATGCCCTCGCAGAGAGTCTGCTTGGTCTCGCCCGTGAACATGGTAAAGATCTCGGACTGCGTCAACGTCGAGAAGCTCCGACGCAGCTCTTCATACTCTGCCTGAAGTTCTGCACTGATGGCCTCCAAAGTTGCACGCTTTCGTTGGTTGAAGTTTCGCAAGAGCTGGTCCGCGTACTCGTCGAGTACCAGCTCGTTGACCCTTTCCTGCTCACCTTGCTTAAATAGCTTGCGGACGATGGCGCCAGGTCCGTTTTCATCGATTTCTGCCTTTACGTCTTCTTCGTCAAGCTCTAATGCGTCTGCGGCCATTTTGCGGCCAAGCTCGTAGTCTTCCGGGTGCACACGAGTATTGTCCAGCGGGTCAGACGCCGGGTTCGTTGCTTCGTAGTCAATGTACAGGAAACTTGCACAATTGTTCCACACGCGCGGGCCAACCACCGGGAGCTTCCGGCTTTCGGGGTCGCCGACAAGCTCCTCTCGCGTATTGACCGAGCCGCCGTTGGCGTTGATCGCTTTCATGACACTCGTCGCCTTGCGAGCTCCCAATCCAGCGACAAATGGAAGCAGATTGGCGGTATACGTGTCCACCATGGCGTCATTGATGTTCACGCCGACCATGTTCACCGTGTCAACCATGGCAGACTCGAGATATTTGGCAACCTTGTCTTGCGGCAGCAAATGCTGGCATGGGTGAAACGAGAGCGAACTGACGTCCTTGCCCAATGCGGCATACTCCTTCATCGGGTTCTGCATATACCGCGCCAGAGCCACGCAGTAACGAGTGACAGGATTAAGGGAGGGATGCTCGGCGATTGCCCTTGGGCTGTCCTTGTACAATCTCGCGACTTCATCGTCCACGGTGATGACCTCTAGTTGCTCGGTCCGATAGTCATTGCTCTCGGGGTCCTCAAACTCGGCGCCCATTAGCGTCTTTTCGCTAACAATGGCCTCGAGGTCCCGGACAAGCTTGTGCGTGTCGCAGGACCAACCACTGACTGCAATGACATCCGGTCGTCGACGAGTGACTAGCTCGACAAAGGCCTCGCGCTGGGCCTCATCGCGGCCGAGATTGCCGAGCTTGCCCTGTTCCATGACCCGGCCATCTTCCGGAACCCACGCCCAGCACACGGGATCTCGAGCCGGGTCGCCTCCGCCGTTGGAAAAGGCCAAGACCCGCGGAGTCGTCCCCAGAATCATGCCCTTAGGTTTGTACGGCGCCTGGTCCAGCTTCCTGTAGTAGTCTTGACGGATCATCTTGAGAACCTCGTCCTGGCAAAAGGTACGGATGCCTTCCTTGATGTTCTTGGAAACGGTCTTTTCGAGCTTCAGGTAGGCCACATCCAACACTTTTTTGCGTTCCTCCCGCCACTGCTCTGCACGATCGCTGAAGTTTTCAGATTCGAACTCCTGATAAAGTTGTTTACGAAACTCAAAGTGAGAGGGCATGATAAGTCTGATCTCAATGAGACCTTCTTCTTCTGCTCGCATCATCTTGATGAATATGTCAGGCTGATGTAAGAGGTCCGCAATCGTCTGGTTCTGAAGATACTTGATCTCATAATACGGGTGAGTATCGTCGATTTTGCGAAGTCCCTTGTCGGTTCGTCGACAACTGATCTCGGCTGCCTGATAATACGAGACGCGAAAATGTTTCCGCATTCGTGGACTAGCGTGGAGTTCCTCTGCGTACATTTGTCGCGCGGCGTTGATGACCAGGTCACCATTGTTGAAGTTATCATCGATCAAGCTGTCGGCAAGATCCATCGGATATTGGGGGTCATCGTCGGGCGCAATCTTTTGCCCTAGACGTAAAACATTCTTGGCCAGCTGATCGGCCGATATACCGTATGCCTGGACAAACAAGTATGCCCTTCCATTGCGGACGCGATCAAGTAGGCTACTCTTCGAGCCGGGCTTCTTCACTTGAGAGTTATTACCAGCTATTACCGCCAAATCTCTGAGTTTTTGGCCGTATTGAAACTGGATATAATCCTGCAGATCCTGCAAGTCTTCCATCGTGTTTGCCTGTGGAATCATATCCTCAATCATTTGGTCCTCGACCTCGAGTGACTTGAGATTCTCGAACGTCTTTTCGAGAGCATTCTTCTTCTCAATGAATGATCGAAACTTGATGTCGAGCTCTAGAATGCGCCACAGATCGCCCTGGTTTAGAAGCTTGTCAGAGTGAACGGTGTAATCCGGCCCGTCAGCATCGTCATGATTTTGCTTGCGAATTTTTTTCGAATGGACCAGATAATCTTTTCGGTGCTGGAAGACAAAGGGAACCTCGACTTCGTCGACGACAAAAAACTCGAGAACTTTTCCAACCGCTTTGTCGAAAGCCGAGTGCAGCTCTTGAGGAAGTCCTTTTTTGGGCCACAACTGACTACTGATCCATTTCGCTTCATCGCGAAACTGTTCGGCAGTGAGTTGAAGGTTTTTGAAAGGTTTTCGTTCCAGCTGAAATCGTTCGGGTTCGTCGGTGAATCGAATCAGGTTGTCCTCGTCGGTAAGGAGCTTCTCCTTCAGCTGCGAGGGCTCAAATACATCTTTGAGTTCAATTCCTTGTTCGTCTCTTTCGCGCTCTTCCTCTTCATCTTCCATCTGAAGCGCCCAGTCGTAGTCTTCGCCATTGCCAAATATGGCTTCCATATCGTCGAGAGCTTCCTTATCCAGGCCCGTGGTGTCCACTATACCGGATACGCCGCGGTCTTTGGATCGAGCGACTTCAACGTCCTCCTGGGCACGTTCACGTTCATCGTCGTCCTCGGGGTAATCGTCTTCGATGAAGTCGTCGAACTCGTCGGCTTGGCCGCGAAAGCCTGATCGATATCCACGCTGGTCTGCGGCATCCTCCTCTTCGTCGTTGAAGATATCTTCAAGACCACCAGCCTTGCCTGACTCACCGCCATCGCCTCGATGGCCGCGCTTTAAACGCTTGAACTTGGACTTGGCCGAGTCAGCACACTGAGCATGGATTACTCGAGCGCTGTGGCGCTTACCTGCGTCTGCGATTTGGGCTGTTCGCCGTATTGCTCGCCGACGAGATCATAATCGTCCTCGTCTAGTTGTTCTTCTTGTTCACGATCACGATGTTCCCGCTTTCTTTTGACCGGCCTGTCTTCGTCGCCGTCGTCGCCTTCGCCCTCGCCGTCCTCGTCTTCATCTTCAACAATGAAGCCTTCGCGGATCTGTTTCATCTTAGCATCTTCAAGTTACAGTTGCAAGCGTATGTGCGAACCTTGCGCGCTTCTTCCTCATCATCGTCATCCTCCTCTTCCTCCGAAGAATCGTCGAATTCCTGCACCCCGTCGCGATTGCGCCGGCGGCCATTTTGCCCATCGAATGACTCGTCATCCTCTTCGTCGTCGAGCTCTGCCTCCGCAGAGATCAAGTCTCGCATGCTGCTGCTCATCTTGGCTGTCTTAGCCTCGAGTCTGATCGCACTGCTCAAGCCTGAAGGCTGTGTCGCTCGTCGCCGCCAACGCGCAATTCAACAGAACACTTTTCAAAGTCCAGCCAGCCAAAGTTTATAACAACAATCGGTGTGAGCTTGAGGATTGATCACGAGAGCTCTGCGACGTAGTGCAGTCTCCTCTATGCCGCTCGTCGCGTGGAACTATTTCGAATAATAGTCGACGCAGTAAGTATTCGAGATATTCATGTCGCGCCGACACGTCCAAGATTCACAGGAAATATCATGTTCATTGGCTGGCTTATATAATTGTGGGTGGCTTATGTAACAAGCCTGGGTACCTTGAAAGCTTGAAGAGTCGCCCGCAACTCCCTACCAATAAATACCACGAGACGTGCAATACAGGTAGCCCACTGCAAAAACTGTATTGAGACTTTTATAAATCATCCATCTTGGTAGACTAGCAAGTTCACATCTACGTCGAGAAAATATTAGAGGTAGCAGGATGCCTTGTTAAGCACAGTACACTGGTGACGGGCCAAGCCCTCGTCGACTCGAACAACCTTAGCAGCACAGCAGTCTCATAACCTTTTTCCAACTATTGAACTCGCTCCGGACTAGTTCGCGTCTATGAGGCAAACTGTTCCTGCATTGTGACAATCTAGCGGTAACAAGTGATCGATGTACGATGTTGAGGTTGTCAATTCTTCATGCTACTCAAATGCACGGATGTTCTTGAGGATGTAGATTATTGGGACGTTATATGCCTAAGCCGTCGCGAGGAGACGCTTGCGATACAAAATGTTTACGTTCTCCGCTTAGTACTTGACACTGCCTGGATCTCTGCCATCCAGCCATGCGTTAAGACGATACATACCAGATTAGAACTACTACCGCAAAGTACAGTGCAAATATATACGTACTGTACGTAACCATACAGTACGTACATGGCACCAACGCCGGTGCACGATACTTATCGTTCCTGACCCCGCCAGGCGCAGTAGGGCGGCGGCAATCCGATAATTGCGACTGGCCACGCCAGCTAAAGAACTAGCATGAAATCATCTTCGGACCAAATCAAACTGGTCGTTTCTCTCCTTTTCAGCTTCAAAGCGCTCTATAGCGCCATGTCATTCCGCTAGCCGTGCATTCTTCGAGCCTTTCCCCTTTTTCTTTCAGGCTCATGTGTATGTTGCAGCGGTACCACCACAGGTACTCCGCGGGTACTGCTTCGCAGGCACCTGAATTTACCCCACAGCCAGTGAAGCTCAGCGTCTACCGACTACCCGCCCGCTGACCACATTGTCATTGTGCCCAATACCGTTTGTCCCACGGCCGGCCAACATTCGTCTTCACACAACGGGTGGCATTTGACCTGTTCTGAGAGATGCCCAGCCGCCAAGTCTAAGTCTCGATCATCTGTCACGTCCTGCCTCATCTTCGCAATAGAAACGGCATCGATCGCACCGCCGAACCCAACATCACCATGGCCGACCCGTTTGCCCCGCGCTCTATGAAGCGCAAAAACGTAAAGGGGCTTGCTCTCACACCAGCTGCCCCGAAACCACCTCCAACAGCTGAGAACCGACAAAATCTCGATGGCGCCGCTGATGAATCGACTAGAGATGGCCAACTGGAGATTGGCATCGAATACAAACTGGACCTGCGACCCGAAGATCTCGAGGTTGTCAAAGAGCTGGGCTCCGGCAACGGCGGCACAGTGAGCAAAGTCAGACATTTGACGACCGGAACAGTCATGGCTCGCAAGGTAAGAGAAACAGATTGCCTCGCACAACCGAGCTAACGTATCCGTAGGTGATCCATGTAGATGCGAAAAAGCAAATGCGAAAACAAATTATCCGAGAGCTTCAGATTATGCACAACTGCCACTCCGATTACATTGTGAACTTTTACGGCGCTTTTTTGAATAGTAACAACGATGTCATTATGTGTATGGAATACATGGATGTCGGGTGAGTTGATATCACATTGAATTTGGTCTTGACACTTCGCGCTCACCACTCACTCCGCAGCTCTCTCGACCGGGTCTCCAAGGTTTTTGGTCCAGTGCGAGTGGATGTCCTTGGAAAGATTGCAGAGGCGACTCTCGGCGGCTTGACGTATCTCTACACGAACCACCACATCATGCACAGAGATATCAAGCCGTCCAACATACTTCTCAACTCCCGCGGCTCCATTAAGCTATGTGACTTTGGTGTCTCGGGCGAACTCATCAACTCGATTGCCGATACTTTTGTCGGCACTTCAACTTACATGGCCCCCGAGAGAATCCAGGGCGAGCGATACACAGTCAAGTCGGATGTCTGGAGCTTCGGCTTGACGATTATGGAGCTTGCTATCGGTAGGTTTCCTTTTGGTGCCAGCGAACAGCTTTCGGATGAAGACTGCGCCCCAGCCGGGATTCTCGATCTGCTTCAACAGATCGTGCACGAACCGGCGCCAAAGCTACCTAAAAGTGATGCTTTTCCAAGTATTCTCGACGACATGATTCAGAAGTGTCTCTTCAAGGAACCGGAAAGGCGTCCTACACCACAAGACCTTTTGGTAAGACTGCTATCCCATAAGGCGTGGCTAGACCAGCACTAATTTTTTCTTCAGGATCGTGATTCTTTTGTGCAAGCAGCCAAGCGAACACCAGTTGATCTGCGCGAGTGGGCCGTGAGCATGATGGAACGGGACAACCGCAAGTCTCATCTAGCGCCCCAGCTATCTCCATCGACACAGGATCTGCTGCGATCCAGCGACTCTCCACCTCAAAGCAGTGTTGCGGATGAGCGGAAGGTACCGACGCCGACTTTCGGCGAGATACCTATCGGAGGTGCTGGCATTGTTACCCCGCGAGACTACCACAACGGCACCAACCGCTCTCCCTCAAGAAATGGTTATAGTAGTAGCGCCCGGCCGACGCCGGTCTCTGCTCACCCCGGCTTGGGACCGCGTTATCCATCGGAAACTGGGCATGTGCCGAGCGGCTATGCGGATTCCCGCGGACCTGTCAGCGCCAGCGCCGCGACATTCAAACTGCCGGTCAGACCTGCCCCTCCAACTGGTCCTCTACCGCCCGCGCCAGCTCGAAGAAACACTCCCGACGAAAGTCGAAGAGAGAACCGACGACAGGCAACATTTGGTCTACCCCCTAACCCGAGCTCTGGGTTTGGAGTATAAGTGATATTGGCGTGTGTCGAAGGGAGTGTGTTGGGCTGACATGAAGATGAAGTTATCTGCATTGAGGAAGTATGGTTGGGACGTCTGAACTTTTCTTTTTTGATCTATTTTCGTGTATCTTTGTTTATTTTTCGGAAGCATCACATAGCGCATCATGTAAATGCCAACCCCTCCACCAGTCAGGTATGGCAGAGCATATTTTGAGTGATGAAACACCCTTGCAACGGAAGACCGTGAAATCACGAGCGTCTCTTTCCGTTACTTAGTCATCGTTCCTATCCCAAGCCAAGACTTACCCCTAACCACGGTTTATAAGAATACGTGAAATCAATGCGTTCCTTTTTGCCTAGACTGTAGTTGAAGTACATAAGTCGTTCGTAGCATACAAGCCATTTGAAAATGCAATCACTCCATCTCAATAGCACGCCCTTGAAATCCATTCTCTAGAATATCCACCAGCTCATCCAGGCGACTGATGACCATGTCGGTGTGCGCGTGCTCCGCCACCGCCCTGTTCTCCTCATTCACCAGCAGCACCGTCGCGGCGCCGGCCGCCCTCCCCGCCGTCATGTCGTCGATGGAGTCGCCGACCATGATGAGGCCGGCGGCGTCCGCGCTGGCCACTGCGCCCGGCGCCGCCGCCGTCCCTCCCCTCCGCTTCTCCTCCCACCGCTTGGCGATGTGCAGGATGCCGGCGGGCGAGGGCTTGGGCGGGTCAAAGTCGCGCGTGACGACGGGGTCGAAGCGGGTGCGGGCGAGCGCCTCGTGGGCGAGAAGGTGCTCGACGGGGACGCGAAAGTTGCGCGTGCAAATGGCCTTGGGCACGGCGCGGGCGTCGAGATAGGCGACCAGGCCGGCGAGGCCCGGCTGCAGGACCTGCCCCGCCATGGCCTCGCGCTCGATGGCCTGCACCGCGGCGTGCGCGGCGGGCTGCTGGTCCGCGGGCAGCGAGTTCATGTGGTCGATGATGTCGATGCCCGCGTGGATGCCGAGGGCGGCGCGCATCTGGGCGAAGATGTAGTTTTGAGGCTCGCTGCGGGAGGTACGGGTCAGCTGATGCGCGGATAGGAGAGTCTGTTATATACCGCCTTCTTCTGGCGAGAGGGGAAGAGGCTCCGGGGGAGAGCATGCGTTCCAAGGGGGGCTCACGTTAGAGTTCCGTCCATGTCAAAGACGATCCCTTGCAGCTTGGGCGCGTCGGAGGTGCTGCCGGCTCGCAGCGGCGCGAAGCGCTTGGGCGCAGTACCTGTCACCATGTTGGCTAGAAATCGTCGCATGTATGGTCCGTTTTCTCGAGGGCGGGGAGGTCGTCACACGGAGATCGGCGTGCAAAGAGAGGGGTCTGAATAATGAGGCGGTAATATATATGCAATGCACCACCGCACCGGCCACGGGTCATGTAGCACTTGTCCGAGCCAGAAAAAAAAATCTATCAGCGCAGAAAATAAGTCTCACGGCGGCAGCGAGCCGGTTTGCATCGTGGAGACTGACTGAAAGGTTTCATCATTTTGTTCGGTGGAATGAAGCGGCGCTCCGGGCGATGGAGGCCGTCGCCAATCCATCTCCACACGGCGCAGAATCTAAACCAGACTGTCGCATCTCCCGACTGATGACAATGAGTTTGATGTTCATTCGCCTACGTGTATGTCTACCTGCGAGATCTAACGGATTCAACGGGGTAATTCAGAGTAATGTTGGAAACATTGCCCAGTCGGAGGCATACATCTCGATCTACAAACGGGCTTATGCTGTGCAACTTACAGGTCGTGCTCGTGGATGCGTCTTGAGACATAGCTTCACGAAAAGTCTTCAATTTGAATTAAAGGCAGAGATATGGAAACGCGCCAATCATGTTGAGGCTTACCTGGCTAACCGGGTTACCTGGCTTACCGGGATAAAATACAACTACTCAGTCTTCTTTTCTTTCACAGCATGCAGCCAGGGATGCCGCAATATTGTCATGATGTCTGGCCTCTCGCTCGGCTCCAATTTCATGATTAAGCGTAGAAAGGACGCGAACTCCTCGCAGTCCTCCTTTTTTAACCCCCTTAACACACGCTCTGAATCCAAATTTCGTTGCTCGTATTCCGGCGTAAATCCCGTCACCGTTCCATCATTGTTGAAGACATCTGCCACAAGCTTTTGATCTCCCTTATCAAGGAGTGACTTTGGAAACGGACCGAAAAAGTCTACAATCTCGGCAAGGTGCATCCGCACGTCATATTCACTCGGCATTCCCGGTCCTTTGATGACCATACCGGAGAACATGCGTATACTGAGCCAGACTTCCATAACGACCGGACCAAGATTCCACCAGTCAGTCATTTCGTCCCAAGGAGCATCGATGAGCACTTCCGGCGACCGAAGCGCAACGGGCTGGATGAGTTTACACAAGTGCTTGTCTTTCCAGCTCGACACACCCCAGTCTCCCAAGACTACACTAAAGCCGTCCGCGCTTCCGCTCGTTTCCGTTTCGAAATAATACCACCGCAACGGGCATGAGGCTACGGGCGTGTATGGGCCTTCTCGATCTTGTTGTGGTGGCTTCTCCTCTTCCAGGTAGCGCTTCAGCAGACTTCGATCTCGAATTCGAACAAGGATGTTGTTCGGTTGAATGTCTAGAACAGTTAACAACGCATGCGCGGTGATGGGTCGGCGCCACTGCTTCAGATACCTGTGTGTATGACGCCGCGGGAATGTGCGTAGTCGAGCGCGAGAGCGAGCTCGATAGTAAAGTGCCGAGCGGCGCCATACGGCACGTTCCTTGTGCCGAACCATGCGGGAAACGAGCGCAACGTCTCGCCCATGAGAGGGAATACGAGACAGACGTGCTTTTGTCCGTTCAGGCCTTCGATTTCAAAGTCGTCTAATGAATGACAGATGAAACGGTAGCCGAGCTTAGTGGAATCGCCATCGCGCAGGTGCCGCAAGATTTCTCGCTCAAAGATATCTTGGTCCGTGTGATAGCACTCGCCGCTCAGGACCTTGAGAGCAACATACTCGTGTTCATGATCGCGTTTAAGGCCAATTAGAATCACTATACGTCGTGGCCAAAGGCGTTCAAATAGTGGTGACGGACTCGCGATTAGTGTCATGCACTAACCATACTGTAGAATAGACGCCGTAGCCAAGCTTGTTGCAAACAACATAATGGCCGTTGAAAACGTCATTGATATAGACGGGATGGAACTTGTTAGAGAGGTAAGCATCGCGTCCTTCCTCAACATCGAGGTCCTGAACCGTCTCTGGATTCTCCATGCTTCCCGCGAGATGCAAGAAACCGTTGCTTGACTGCGCGATCCGCAGGTGAGATGGACCTGTTGCCCATGCGCAGGAGGCCTGATGACATGAAGCGGAATTTTCAGGTTACACGAGTATTGCAATCAAGCTTTAGACCGCTCTTCGGCGAGCCCAAAGCGTCTTGACTGGGCCATACTGGTGGTTACATGACGGTGCAATATCCAATGCATGTTATAGGCTATTTAACAATATTGACTCATCGGCGAGACAGGTGTGGGGGGTTTGAGGGCTGCCTGAGACCGCCAATTCATCAGGACATGAGCATGAAGCTCACACCGATGGAAGTAATTTGGGCCAAGAGAATTCCAATGCCAATCCCGGCCAGCCTCGACAAATATTTCCATCACTTTCTGTATTGAAAGAGTACGCTGACTACCAGGTTCGTCGTCCTATAGGGTAAGACTTCAACGAGACCTCAATCAGCCATTGAAGTCGCTCGCCGAAAACACGAGTCAATAATTCGAGAAAGACGGATCCTCTTCTTTCGCCACACCGCCATCGCAATTTCACGTTGTGACTTGAAATGGACGACCCGGCAGAGCTTTGCCCTTGGACCCGAGATTTCCCAGTGCCCTGCCACTCTGCCAAGGAGTGGACAAAAAAACCTGCCGAATCATCTATGGTAAAAAATGGAGTGAATGGGCAGCTTTTTTTGGCCACCGCATTTCTGCGTCTTTGCATTCGCCACGCCTGTGGCTAGCGTAGCCGTGGCTGGTACGGCTATCTTGCATCTGCCATGATGGGTCGACAAGATTCGCATTGCACGGCCGCCTCCGTTTCGCGGAATAAAATGTAGAAATAATAATCATCGAGTTCGCTATTTTTTTTCTCTATTCTACGTTAGAAAAATGAAGCCGCATACATAGCTTAGAAGAAGACGCGCAGAGGAACGCATGTATATAGTACAAGGTAAAGAGGAGCTATTATATCAAAGTACGTAGGTACTATATACACATACCATTAGGTACTGTACCTAGTAGGCACATCACACCTGTAGCATTTCTGTTGCCGTCGTCACAACTGCCAGACCGCCCAGCTTCGCTATGACTTCTATTTACTACAGTCTTGCAGGTTGCGGCTCTTGCCGCACAAGCCTTCTTTAACCACAAGCCTCATCTCAACAGTCCCGACTCGCAGACAAGCAGCGCCAAGCTCATGCTGTCTCCTGCCCGATTGACCCAGCCTGCAAGTGTTCCAGAACATCCCTGACTAGGGGTCCGGCCACAGCTCATGTAAAGCGACATTATCCTTGACTGGTTTGTCTCTGGACATCGCCGTCGTCTGCATCCAAAGAATTGATACGCTCGGTATTAAACATGATCGAAGTCGTCAGTCCTGCTTCAGGAGACGCCACCACCGCGCAGACAGGCCATGGCTTCTGAAGGGAGTACCTCGGCCTCAATGGCCTGGCCGCCCTCGCGTCCTGTCAAACGAGGCGTAAGTTGCGTGTTGATATAGACATAGCTTTAGCAATGCTCGTGCTTCTGCTTCTCTTGCGATATGCGAGTACTGATCGTTTCTCTGGGATTTGCAGAATATGCGAAACGGAACTTTCATCATTCCCAGTACCGGCGAGCGGTCCCGAAAGCAGTTCACCCTGCGCGCCTCATCGATAGCCAATGCGCGCAATACCGTCGCTGACCATCATGCCGAAGCTGAGACACTGAGAGA
This sequence comes from Niveomyces coronatus, assembly GCA_018831755.1. Lineage (NCBI taxonomy): Eukaryota > Fungi > Ascomycota > Sordariomycetes > Hypocreales > Cordycipitaceae > Niveomyces > Niveomyces coronatus. Next base: position 46,043 of record JAFEME010000049.1, on the reverse strand, counting down.
GCAGTGCATGATCGCTGTTAGAGATGCTGCGGCGCGGATGCGCCAACTCTGGCACTGGCTGTGCTCCGATCAAGGCCACCAGGTCCTCAAGTGCACTTTGGCCTACCTGCTTGGAAGCCTGGCTACCTTTTGGCCCTCGCTCTCCCGCTTCCTGGGCGATCGCGATGGCAAACATATTGTTGCGACTCTGACTGTCTTCTTCCACCCCGCGCGCACAACGGGCTCCATGTTGGAAGCCTGTTTGATTGCCGTTGCCGCTGTCGCATTCGCTGATATTGTTTGCTTGCTTAGCATGGCGGTCTCGGTCTTGTCCCGCAAGCAGCTCGACTCGGTCGCCCCAGCCCACGCGATAATTCTCCTTATGGCAATCGGCGGCGGTCTCGGCTTCATAGCTTGGGTCAAGCAAAGGCTGGATCAGCCACTGGTCAATGTGGCATCGACGCTAGCGTCAATTGCCATCATATCCATGGTGACCAAGGATGATTCGATCCTATATGGCTACTTCTCCGATGACAGATTTGTCCAGGTGCTCAAGATGCTTCTTGTTGGCATAGCCTTCAGCGCAGCAGTGAACTTGCTGGTCTGGCCAATCTCAGCACGTGAAGTCCTGCGCAACTCGATCGATACAGCATCCTCCACTCTGAGCGATCGATTATCCTTTGTCGGCAGAGGCTTCCTCATTGGTTCGGAAGAGGAGGTCAATTCGCCCGAATATCAACGAGTCTCTAAAGCGTACACCGCCGCGTATAGTCTCATGTCGAGAACGTTGCGAGAAGCCAAATTAGAGTACTACGTGCTGGGTCAGGAAAAAACCTACCTGTATGATAAACGCCTGGTCAGGACGCTTGACTTTGTCTCCCAGGCTGTTGGAGGCCTGCGAAGCGCCTTGAACACACAATTCACTCTGCTCAAAGAAGGTGCCACTAACAACTTGGATCAACAAGAACGAGACACTAGCGTTACAACTTCTGCGTCCTTCAAAGCCCCTGGCCGACTTTCGGCATCACTCATGGACGCAGTAGAGCGGCTCTCCGTCATCGAGGAGGACGACGAGCCGCGCAGCAACAACTCCAACTCTCGCGCCAACACCACACCAAGCCAGACGCCTGTCTTCCACTCACCATCGGATATCTTTGCCCTCTTCATGGCCCTGCTCGGTCCGTCTATGAAATCTTTGATTTACACATTGTCCGAAACGCTGCGCGAGTCACCCTTTGCATCGAACACTCTAAACGGTGCGGATGTTTCCGATCAATTGCGAGAGTCACTTCAAGAAGCCCTTGGCCTTTACAACTCTGCACGGAGAGGAGCTTTGCAAGAGCTCTACCGAAGTATAGAGCTCGGTCGCAACCGATCAGAGGCTGATCAAGCAGATATAGAAGAAGTCGCCGCTGCGTGTGGCCACTTTTCGTTTACCTTGCTGGCCGTTGCTGAAGCCATGGACACCTATCTGGACACTCAGCAAGAGCTGAAGTGCTCGACAGCAATCTCGGAGCGCAGCTGGGACTGGCTCAAACCTTGGAAATACAGATCACGAGCGGCAGCCGCGGACATGGAGTGGGAACCACTACTGGCCACGGCAAAAAACAAAGCTCGACGATCAGCGCTCCCAAAAGGCATTCCAACGTTCTTGGCCAAGCAGCGAGACAACTTCCACTGGGACGCTTCCTCGCTATCTAGCAGTTGGACCCGTAGTTTCTCACAGCTCATGCTCGGTGTCATGCGCTTCATATGTCGCGAGGATGTACTCTTTGGTCTAAAAATTGCGATTGGTTCCGTGCTCTGGGCGATGTTTGCTTTCATCCCAGCAACAAGGCCCATTTATCAAGCTTGGAAAGGTGAATGGGGGCTGCTGTCCTATATGGTTGTCGTCGGCATGACGACAGGGGCGTCTAACACGACTGGTATTTCTCGGTTCATTGGCACCGTGATAGGAGCTGCGTGTGCTTGCGCTGCTTGGATAATCAGCATGGGAAATGCATACATCTTGGCTATTCTGGGATTTTTCATGGCGCTGGGTAACTTCTATATGATCCTCGTGGTCAAGAATGGGCCGCTGGGGCGAATCTCGCTGTTGGCCTATAATGTCATTGTGCTCTACGCCTATAGCTTGACACAGGGGCAGGAAGACGACGACTATGATGACGTCGATGATGATGGTGGCAGAAATCCGCTCATATTCGGCATAACATATCATAGAGTCATTGCGGTCACTTTGGGCATTCTCTGGGGTATCTTGTTCTGCCGTCTGCTGTGGCCCATCTCTGGCCGTACCAAGTTTCGAGAGGGTCTCGCCGTGCTCTATCTACAGCTCGGTCTTATTTGGAAGCGCGGACCCTTGACGGTTCTCATGGAGAGCAACAGCACGCGCGACTACATGGATGCCGCCGAACAGGCTTCTCTGCAGCGCTATGCTTTCAAGCTCGAGACGCTGCGAACCTCGGCCAAGTCCGAGTTCGAGCTTCGGGGCCCCTTTCCCAACAAATCTTATAGCCGGATATTGCACTCTACAAAGCACATTCTAGATAGCTTCTACGCCATGCGACTTATGAGCGAGCGCCGCGTGTCACTCTCGGCGGGCGAGCGGGCACTGCTCGACTTTACAGCGGCAGAGCGTCTACTTCTTTGTCAACGCATCAGCCACGTCTTTCAAGTTCTTGCCTCGTGTATCATGCTCGAGTATCCACTGACAGACGTGATTCCGACAATCGAGAGCAACAAAGATCGGCTTCTGGGCAAAATATATCAGTTTCGCAGAGACCACATGGACGCCCAGAATTTACGCAGCGGCGGCGAGGGTAGCGAAGATAAAGCGCAGACTACCGACGGGGGACCAGCTTCAGCAACGACATCAGCAGAAGGGAACAAGGGGAAGCGACGAGGTAGCGCCAGCGGTGCAACACCGGCACAGCTCAGCGTAGAGGTCGAGGAAAGAGACTATGCGCTCGTGTATGCCTACATCCTCGTGACGGCGCAGGTGGCTGCAGACTTGAACAAGGTGCGAGAGGAGATTGAGGCTTTGTTCGGCACTCTGCATCAAAATGAGATGCTGCTTGAATAGTACGCTATAGATGATGCCGGATTCGACGTAAGTTGCTTTAGTAATTGGCATGAGCGTGATTCTATATCAATTGAACATGGGCAGATTGTCTGCTTCATAAGTTGAGCGGTGGCAATGAATTGCCTTGAAGTTTTTATCTAGCATTAGCTGGCTACACTACCACATTGTCTATGCTTGCCATTAGCCTGGCTGTATTTCATCAAGTCGTTGTCTGTTCATGGTTGTACGCCGCATCATGTACCTCTCGAGACCACCCTCTTCCCCTCTCCATCTCTTATACTCTAAAATGTACACTCCCTAAGCCGTCCCAACTTACCCATCTCGTACTCGATCCAGCGCCCGACGCCCCTGCGCCCCGGCACCAGCACGGTGCCCGGGTTCATGACGTGGCACCCCTCGTACGTGACGCAGAACGGCGGCGCCGTCGCATCCACGAGCGCCACCGCCGTCGGCAGCGGGTACAACTGCAGCGCCGACACGAAGTCCCAGTGCACCGGCCGGGCGCCCGCGCGGAACGGCGACAGGTGACCCTGGTCGAGCAGCGTCTTGACGAGCTTCTGCGCGGCGCGCACGTCCTCCGGCGGCGACGCCGAGGTCGCGGCCGCCGACGGCTGCTGCTGCGACGGCATCCCGCTCTCGTCGTCGACGTCCATCGAGTCGGGCGGCTTCGCGGCGGTGGCGCCGCCCCCGTTCCTCTTGCTCAGGCGCACGCTCGCGCGACGCAGCCGCGCGGAGATGTCGTCGCGGAACAGCACGAGCTCGTGGCTCGGCCCGAAGAGGCTGACGCGGCACGGGTTCGACGCCCAGACCGCGGCGCGCTCGGGGGCGTTGGCGGCGGCGAAGGCCTTGCGGACACGCGACGTGAAGAGGTCCGGCACGGGCCGGCGGGGCAGCGGCGCCGACGCGCCGCCGGTGAAGGCGGACACCCAGCCGTCGTTGTCGCCGGGGACGAAGACAAAGGTCGAGGCGCGCAGAAGCGCGGGGAACTCAGCGAGCGCCGAGGCCAGCGCGTCGAAGCACTCCTTGTACTCGATGCTGCCCGGCCCGCCGCCACCGCCGCCGCGAGCCATGACGGCCTGCTGCGTGAAGTTGCCGGCCAGGACAAAGGTCGCGGGCGCGCAGCCCTCGGGCTCGGCGGAGTAGAGAGTCAGGATCCGGCGGAGCGCCTGCAGCGCGCGCGGCTGGTCGAGGTTGAGCTCGCCGATGATGACGGCGCGGCCGCGGGAGGGAAGGGTTTCGGGCTCGGAGGAGGGCTGTGTGGGGGCAGGCGCGAGGAGCCGGCGTTCGAGGCGGCGCATCTTTTGGCCGACGGCGCGCTCACTACCTACGCCGAGAAAGTCGATCCAGCCGAAGCCGCCGCCGATGGCGTGGTCGGGGCCCTGCTCGGGGCCGGTTATGCCCAGCGTCGCCCTGCGTGTCTCGCAGGGCGGCTGGCCGATGAAGAAGCCCTGGAAGCGCCCGCCGAGGGTGCCGCCGACGCCGCTGCTGCCGCTCAGGCCCTTGCCGATGGACTCATCCTCTTCTTCATAGATGCCGTCGACGAGGACGATCATGCCGGGACAGAACCAGGCGGAGTCTGCGGGGATGGCGATGGCCTGCTTTAAGTCCAGCGCGATGGTGCCGGTCAGGTCGCTGATGGCCAGCTCGCCCGTGGGCAGGATGTTAAGCTGTCCCAGGAGCATGTGGTTGGTGCCATGGCGTCCGAGCATGTTGGCGATTGGTGTGATTTTGAGGGTCTGTGGGTTGGAGGAGGCTCTTTGGAGCTGGCGTGAGCGGGAGGATGATACGGTAGAGGTCTGGAAGGATTCGTTACGTAGGAGGCGTTGGTGGATGACATGATAGCGATTTCGGAATGCTGCTGTTTTGTGCGAGGCTTGTGGGAGTATGGATGGTTTTGTTGTATCTCTGATATGTGGTTAGTATGGGGATGCTCTTGTCATGTCGAAATGCGACTTACCTTTCGAAATGCTTCTTTGTGACATTGTAGAAGAGTCTTGGCTGTTCGAATGCGTCAATGACCTGTAGCCATCCTCGAAGGTCGCTCGCCTCGTCCTCGTCCTCGTGTTCTGCTTCCTGAACGCCCAGTCCAGACATCCCGAAGCTAGCATTGCTATCCTCTCTCGGCGGGCCGGTCGGTCTCAGTCCGAGATGGGTGGTGAACGAGTCGCCGGGATTGACGTCAAGCATGCTGTCACCGCGAGGCAGTCCTCGTCCCGGCGCCATGATCTTTCCGCCGATCATGTTTCCCTCGAGCGTCTTGAGAATATCGTGTAGCTCCTTGCTCGTGCCGTCGACGATGGCACCCCCGCTGCGGTTCTTCCACCCCCTCGCCGCCTCCTCGAGGACCTTCTCCGCCAGGCCGTCCTCGCGCCATCCCGATCCGCAGTGTCGCCCGATGAAGGATGCGAGCTCCTGGAGCGCGGAGGATGTGAGCGTGAGGGAATGCTTCTTCGTGAAGGTCCGGAAGGCGAGCGGTCGCAGGGTAGGCGGAGGCAGGATGATGGGCAGTATGCCAGCCTTTGGGGCGCTGATGTTGAACGGCTTCAGCGGGTGTATGGGGGTCGCAAAGGATGGTGAGGACGGGGGTAGCGCCGATGAGGGGATTGGGACATTTTTCCGCCGGAATATAGGCGCAGGTGTTTTGTCCATAGTGGCGTGAAGTCCCTGCGCCAGCGGCCCAATCTGTACTTCACGTCGGCAACGGAAACAAAATCGAGGTCAATAACGACAGATTGGCCCGGGCCAGGAAATCGCCAGATCGGTGGACGCGCCGCCAAAGTTGAGGAACCGCGTCGACGCGTTTAATGGATTTCCAAAAACTACCTAGCGCGTGGCCAGTGGTGGATACGCCTACTGTATGTATCTTTGTAGCAGCTATTTAGGGAATGCTTCTGTGGGTGTATGTATGTACATGTATGTACGCTTTTAAAATGTTCTGAAAGAGGTGGAGATTGGTTGTACAACATATAAAATAAGGCTTTTTTTTTAAGGTTTATTTCACAGGCGATAGATGGGCTTGAAATGCATATTATTACTGCTGTGGTCATATCTGCCATATGCGGCGACACCGATGCTGCGCACTACGCCCGCTAAGAAAGCCGAGAAGCGACTTTTTAGCGTTTGACGGCGTCAGACATGTTGACCACTATTTCTCTTGACCGAGTCTCGATTTGTAGGGCACGATTGTTATATCGTCAATGTGTAGTGAAGACCAAGTTTCTCGAGAGGATGCATTTTGTCGGAGTGGCGTTGGGTGGGCGTTTCAATGACTGCCAAACTGCCAAAGCCCTAGCTACTGTAACTCCCGGGTTGCTAGCTTCCTTGGTAGTCCTGTGTATTGTATGTACTGTTGCCTTCTGGCTGGAATTCGCAACAAATGCGATGAGCGTCTACTCTTCAGCGTGTGAAGATAAAAAAAGGGGTTCCCCACACCAACTGCTGCTTCTCTCTTCGACCATCATGACCTGGCTCGAGCAGTCTCACTGAACTTATGCTCGAGCCTAGTAGATACCTATGCTAACCCCAAGGTTACGTTAGGAGTATCTCTAGTTCCTATGGCATACTGACTTAGTTGTGTAGTTTACTGACTTTTTATATATGAGGCAGCTTTATACACACTTCCAGAGCATAGATTATATAAGGTGAAACCACTATAACCGCTGATACAACTCTTCCCTGTCGATGCTTTACGAAGGCGACAAAGTAACAACTCTGGAAGCAGATACAGCGCTAGTACTCCGATACCTGCATAACCCGCTTTGCGCCGTACATTGCCAACTTTAGTGAGCATCACTGTGACCTCACTGAGTAGACCTCTTATGAAGTATGTACTTGTAGCAGACTTTTTTCTCCCTCGCCATCATAAATTGCCTGGAGTGAACAATCTACGACTTCAAAAATGCTGCACGTACGAGCTCGAACTGTACTGCGTGGTCTGCCATCGCTCAGGCGTATGGTATCAACTCTACCTCAGAACGAGCATATTGTGAGCTGGATGTCTCTACACTAGACGGCGACTTGTGAAATTGACAGATGAAAGCGAGTGTTCAGGGACCCCTCCTCATCTTCCAGTATCTTGACCTACCTCGAGAGTGAGCCTCCGTCGCGGCGGCTGGCCATCGGTACTTCTACCGAGATTCCACCTACGCCGCGAAGCTTCACGGAAAACAAGCACTTTCTTCGGATCCTGGACGAAGTGATCAAGGAGTACGGCCACCTTGACGAGGACGTCACGAGTCAAGCACGCGCACTCGCCATCCCAACCAAAGCCCAGCAGAGCCCCGGCGGCGGCAACCCGCGGCGGCAAGGTGCCCGGTCCGAGCCCCAGGGTGCGAGCGGCCAAGGTGGTGCCGGAGGTGCAGGGGCCGGGTCCTTTGTGCACCTCGGCGACCGGAGGCATCCGCCAGAGTTTGGCCGCATCGCCTGGCCCGAGGACATCTTGGGCAGCGTGGAAGTGGGTGACTCTGGGGAAGTAACGGGCAAGATGTTGCCGAGCGGAACATATCGGCCTCTTACCAACGACGGCGTGTGAGTTTCATCTTTGTCAGATACAAAGAGGTCATGGACACTAACAAGTTACAGCTTGGGACTGAGCTCTTTCATGCGAGGTAAATTGATCGAGCGTCTGAAGCAGGAAGAGGCCAAGGAAAAGGCTGAGTAAGGTCTTTCATGGCCAAATTTGTACTATATGTAGACAACCCAATACTGTAGCTTTTCAATGGCATAAGCCTTTACGATCGTGGTAGCACAGAAGGGTGACCAAACTGTCAATATTATATTCAATCGCTCAAACATAGGCGCTCATTGGCTAGCTTTGATATAGAATAGTGGCCTATGAGATTATGTGACTTTTGTTTTACCATGTACACAACACACATTAATGTATGTACTGTATGGTGCCTGCAGTACAGTTTGAGGTATCGCCGAATGTTAGATAAACCAGTAATGCAATGCACTCCATAGCGTCTTCTGGCGTGATCTACTGTACCTCTAGCTGGATCTTCGCTCCGGCGCCTGTGGGCGCCAACCACCGTCTGTTTCAGCACATACTCCCGCTGTAACTGACACAAGAAGGGCGCACTGGCAGCTGTTTCTTAGGTACGGAGGGGCTTCCCTCCCCGCCCCATTTCCCCCACACAGTCTACATTAGTACTATAGGTACAGTACCTGCCTACTACTAGTACTAACTACTACTGTACCTAACTGCCCAACCCAGTGACCGCCAGCCGGCAACAACCCCTCACTGAGCTGTGAGCCGCCTTCTAGAATAAACCCTCCTCATTTCCGGTTGTCGCCTTCTCCACGACCCTACATACCAAAAGCTCACGATACTCAAGACTCCGTCCAGCCGGCAAGTCACCGACTGTCAAGCCTTCGCGAAGCTGCTCTCCCGCCATGGCTCACAGAGGCTTCGACGACGAAGAGCTCACCATCTCCCTCTCGTCGACGCACATTCGCCGCCCACCGCAGCAGCCCCAACCCCACCATCGCCACGATGCCGGTCGGCCACCCAAGTCGGCGTCTCAGACCATCGGCGCGCCTCCCAAGGAAAAGACAAAGACGGAGCAGCGCATCGGAGCTTACAAGGTCATCAGGACGCTCGGCGAGGGCTCGTTTGGTAAGGTCAGGCTAGCCACCCACATCGGCACTGGCCAGCAGGTTGCGCTCAAGATCATTGCGCGCAAGAAGCTCATTAGTCGCGACATGGTCGGTCGCGTTGAGCGAGAGATTGAGTACCTGCAGTTGCTGCGTCATCCACACATCATCAAGCTGTGAGCGCCGCATTTTAGTCCTTCCGGCCCCCGTTTTCCGCCCGCTAATACTTGAGCCTCTCTGGTACGCAGGTATACCGTCATCAAAACGCAGACTGAGATTATCATGGTTCTGGAGTATGCCGGTGGGGAGCTCTTTGATTACATTGTACAAAACGGACGGATGAAAGAGGACGAGGCCCGCCGCTTCTTCCAACAAATGCTTTGCGCTGTCGAATACTGTCATCGACACAAAATTGTCCACCGCGATCTCAAGCCCGAGAACTTACTCCTCGACGATAATCTCAACGTCAAGATTGCGGATTTCGGTCTCAGCAACATTATGACGGACGGAAACTTTCTCAAGACATCCTGTGGCAGTCCCAACTATGCAGCTCCCGAGGTCATTGGCGGTAAACTGTACGCCGGCCCCGAGGTGGACGTGTGGAGTTGCGGTGTCATTCTCTACGTCTTGCTGGTTGGGCGCTTGCCTTTTGACGACGAACACATCCCCAGCCTGTTTGCAAAGATAGCGAGGGGAACATATAGTATACCGCAGTGGATGCCCAGCGGCGCTGCCAACCTCATCAAGAAGATGCTAGTCGTCAATCCCGTGCAACGCGCAACTATCGAAGATATCCGCCAGGACCCATGGTTTATGACCGAGCTTCCACCCTACCTGCAGCCCCCCGTCGAGGAGTTTCTCAATACAGGCGTGGATCCCAACAAGGCCATTGAAAAGAGTGACATTGCACCCAATGCCTCTGTCAAGGTACAGGAACGCCTCCATAATGAAGTAACGGACAAAATTAGTCGCACCATGGGCTACGGAAAGAATGACGTCGAGGAGGCTCTGCAGTCGGAGGAGCCTTCTGCAATCAAGGATGCTTACATGATTGTGCGCGAAAACAAAATGATGCAAGTCAACCAGGTAGCCGACGTCATTGCTGCGGACATCGAAGAAGGTAGCCCAGTAATGAGCATGTCTTCGGCACGATCGGGTGTCCCGCAGCCGCCACGACCCTATGTCAGCAAGGTCGGTATCTTGCCGTCAAGCATCAGCACATATCATAAAGACTACATAGAGCGTATCAAGGCTGGTGTCGAGGGCACTACGCCCAGCGAGACGGCCTTCAACGACGAGCCGCCATTATCAAGGACTGACGCAGAAAAGGAAGAAGCCGCACGTAGACTGAAACCGCACTCGCGCTCACAAAAGCAGCTAGAGGAAGGCAGTAAGAGACCCCAGGGAATGACCCCGATAAACCCACCCAAGAAGACGAAGCCAGTCCGCTGGCAGTTTGGCATCCGATCTCGCAACGCACCGTGGGAGGCGCTGCTGTGCATTCACAAGGCGCTTCACAAACTTGGCGCCGCGTATCTTCCCGAAGAAGAGTACAACAAGCTGCGCAACCAAGGAGGCGGAACTCCCGGAGAGGAAGAGCTGCACAATCCACTGGCGAGACACGACTCGCCGCAGCGGGAGAAACTACCCGCAGATCCGTGGCATATTCGCGTCCGTTGGGAGACAAAGAGTACGTCAATCATCACTCTATCCGTTATTTTGGTAGATCATGCTGACCTCTGTTTTTTTTTTCTGCAACCAGTCATGCGCAACACAAACGCCGACACGCCCCCAGATTCTGGCGACGGCAAGACTCCCGACGCCTACCAGGTACTCGACAACAGAGCAGCCCAGGAACGTGACTTTGTGGCGCTGCACCTGGGCATCCAGATCTACGAGATGGAACAGGGCGTGTACCTGGTGGACTTCAGATGCTCGGGGTACGAGACGCCAGATGGCATGCTGCTGGAGGAGAAGGAGGTCATGAGCCCGTTTCCGTTTCTCGACATGGCTGCGCGATTGATCATGCAGCTTGCCGAAGCGGACTGAGGATTAACGCTTATATGATTTTATGAAAAAAGAATCATGTTTTTTTTTGGTTTGCCAGGATTTGCACCTTCATTTGCCATCACATTGCCCGGCGCTCTTCTATCTTCTTCTTCATGTTGAGCACTGGATCCTTATGAGTGGAATTCCACATCGTGTTGCTCCCTTTTTTTTTGGCCATGTCGTGATGAACGACCTAGTGCAGTCTTGGTTCTGCAGATTTGGAATAAATAAAACGCACCTAAGAGTTCTGCATTCGAACTAATATACATGGGACATCAGACACAAAGTGTTCCCGAGAGCCCTGCATCAATCACTCACGACGAAGAGTTTTCCCCGATGACGACATGTCAGACTTAGTCTAATAAACGACAACAATGTTATTCATATCTGTCACGTTGTATTCAAAAGACAACTTTTCTTCTCGTACAAGAAGACACATCAAGTCTAAAATAACCCAAAAAAAAAATATAAACAAACTCGAGCTACATCATCAACATGAACGAATAAAACACATCACGGGGGAATCAAGCACGTCATTGTTTCCGTTTCCTTTCCTGAATTCAACCCCGAAGCGGCGTCAAGTAGCTCAGTGGAATTGGTCCTCTGTGACACCCTTGCCCATGGCGGATGTCGAGCTGACGCCGCCGGTAATCATCTTTTGTAGCTCGTCGACGTAGTTGGCGCCACTCCACTTCTGGTGCTTGACGACGTCAACTCCGAGCTCCATCTCGGGCTCCTGGACGAGCTCGCCGTAGGCGCGCATGCCCTGCTTGGCAAAGGCCTTGGCGAAGCTGTCGCTGATGAGGGCCGTGGTGTGTAGGCCGGCGAGGGTGATGAACTGCCAGCAGTAGCCGATCTCGGCGAGGCGCTTGATGTACGTCTCCTGCTCGTTGCGCGGCATGGCCGTCTTCCAGTTGAATGAGGGGGAGAGGTTGTAGGCGAGCCTGCGAGCATGTGTCAGGGAAAGGGCGTTCCATTCAGTTCTGCTTGACTTGAGAGGACTTACTTCTGGTGAGGAATGGCGGCGTGGACACCATCGGCAAACTCCTTGGCCTGGGCAAAGTCGGGGAGCTTGGACTCCATCCAGACGGCGTCACAGAAAGGACCATAGGCAATGGCGCGGTTGATGGCGCAGTCGCAACCACCCTTGAGGCGGTAGTAGCCCTCGCGAGTGCGGGGGGCGTCCCAGTTGAAGTACACATCAACGCCGAGGCTCTTGGCGAGGGCGCGCGACTCGGTGTTTGACAGGCCGGCGGCGGCCTTGGCCTTGTACTGAGACTTGAGCCCGGCCTTGTTGGAGTAAGAGCCGGCGTCAATGGCAGCGGCGACGGCATCGTCAAAGCGCATGAGGTTGGCCTTGTTTAGCCACTCGTCCTCGATCTTCTGCAGCTCGTCGCCCTGCTTGCCAGAGGCCTCAGCGGCAGCCATGAGCTCGTTGAGAGCCTCCAGGTTAGGGTTGGTGCTGCCGATGATGAAGGCGTGATCGCGGGGGTCGATGGTTGTGGTGATGAGAGTGGCGGCCTCGGCGTCGGTACGGGCGACGGCGATCAGATCAGTGCCTGGCACGAAGTCAGCAAAATTGAAGCTCATAAGGATTGAGTCTGATTGAGATGAGAGTGGCATACCCATGATATCAGCCTGCGCGCGGATGGCGACGAGACGGCTGATGTGCTCGCTGATGGGGACGAGAACCTTGCCGGCCATGTGGCCGCACTTCTTGGTACCGGGAGCTTGATCCTCAATGTGAATGCCGGCAGCGCCCTTCTCGATGAAGAGCTTGGTGAGCTTCATGACGGCAGTAAGACCGCCATGGCCAGTGTCGGCATCTGCGATGATGGGACGCAGGTAGTCGATGTTTGCCAGCTTGGCGCGCTGGCTCTTGGGGAAGCTGAGACGTTCCTGACGCTGCTTGCGATCATGGAACAGCTGGGCCATGAACAGATGGCCGACCTTATTGGGGACGGTGGTCTATGCGCGGTATTTTGGTCAGTTTGATGTCATCAAAGACGAGAGTGAGCTGGACAAGAGGAAACAGTGATGAAGACAGGCATGAGACTAGGCTTTGCTACGCGCGCAGTTGACAGTGCACACATGCAAGAATTATCAATTAAGCGGCCTTGGCATGTGATAATATCGCGTGGCCTAGCCCACCCACTGGAGGGGCACTTATTCAGATGGTGGAAAAAAGTGTGCTGTAGGCGGGTGTAAGCGACTGGACTGGGGGAGCATCTCACGTAAGGGTAGTCAGCCAGATCGGGGCCTGGCTCATCAGACGATGAGGCAGTGGAAGACGATTGCCAGCCGGAAACATAGACTGTGTCGAGGTACTTGGCCATTTGTGTGAGCATAGTAGGCTCGAGGCAGCCGTAGGTGAAGGAAGCATCCTTGTTCTGGTGGTGATGTCAGTACTGGGGCCGAATTGCACGTGAAGAGTGTGGACGACTGCTCTAAGCAGCGAGCTGACGCGGTCAGAGGCCAATTGATCAAGATCAGAGCCCTCGAAAGCATGTAGAAAATGGGCGCATACCTGGAAACGGCCCTCCATAATCTTCCACAACTTCTTGGACTGGGCATTGCTGGGGTAGTCAATCTTGAGGTGGCCACGCTTTGCGACAATCTGCTCGGCGGAGAAGGGTCGCTTGATGTACTTCCAGCGCGAGTCGTTCCACCAGGCCTTGACTTCGGCAACTTCCTTGGCGAAGAGCTCATCCTCGACGTCGGGGTTGACGGCCGGGTTGATCATGTTGTTGGCGGCCATTTTGGGCGAGTTATTGGGTTGGATATTTATTAGCCGAGGTGTTGGAATTTATGGGTGAGGCGACCTTGGCCGGAGGCGAGATGACAAGCGCAAGGCAAGCTGCAGAGAAGAGGTGTCGATGGGGGTAAGAGCAGCAAATCCAGTCAGCCTCCTGATATGAAGCAAAGAAGTGTGTGAGCTTGAGGATAAGGAGAGAAAAAAGAAGAAAAGAAGAAAAAGGGAGGAAGAAATCGGGAGCAGGCGGTTCAAAGGACGAGAAGTATTTAGAGTCCAAGCCGAGCAAGTCAGTCGTGGGTACCTGCGGCCGCGGTGTGGAGCCGTCAAGCCGTGGACCTCTGTACCGGCCGGCCGGCTGTTTTGGCTCATGGCAGTTGCTGCCAGTTGCGCCAGGTGCACCCCAGTTGCGGACTGTTGGTACAGTACAGTACAAGACTCGTACCGTATGTACAAGATCGCCTGCTTGTGCCTGGCAATCAGGAACATGGGACATTTGAAGCAGAGGTAGATACTGTAACTTGGTAGTAACAGGATGTATACCGCCGACACCTGGCCGTCTGTTACCACCAGAAACTTGCCAAGTCTGGCATCAGCGAGGTACCTGGGCTAGCTTGGTTATTACTACGCGATGCCATGTAACTCGCATCATCCCGTAAGCCCCATCACCCACCGGACCCTCAGCTATGAGTCCTACAACCCAGTCGACATGATAATACTGCATGACTATTTTCGGAGGACGACAGAGCGGGTGCGCGCTGTGGCCTGCACATTAATAAGGTACTAGGCAGTTCTGGTATTACAAAAAGACTAAACTCGGACGGGGAAGCGGATTTCCGCTCGTATGCCGGGAGAGGAGAAAAGTGAAGAGGAGTCACCTTTTTCTTCATGTTTGGAGTATAACGGGCCCTGAGCCAATGGGTGCGGAAAGGGTTATTGGTCGCTTGTGAGTCAATTCCGATTGTCGCCTGCTCTCGGCTGAACGGGTAACGGCAGACTCCAAAAGGCACATGCTTTGATGCGGAGTATGGAAAGCCACTGGTCGCTGGCCAGCAGACAGACCTGCAACAGTATAGTACAACGCCTACAACGCCCGGGGGTTGGTTCGGTTGGCGGTGGCGGGGCGTTGTGCTGCTGGGCTAGCGCAGCCAATCGCGGAACACCAAAAGTAAGTCTACTATAAACCCGTAATTGCGGGGCAGCACTTCTTTTGACCGAGGTGCCGGGGTTGGGTGGGGACGTGGCCGACCGCGTGCGATGTGCGCCGTGATTTATTTTGTCGTGTAAATGTACAGTCATCTGCTAAACCGAGACAACCTAGGAACTCGAGTATATCTGAAGTTTGTGGCATGATTCACTTTGGCCATGTGGCGGGGCGTACGCACTCTCAAGGTCGAAGCTTCGCATTGTGGCAAGACCTACTACCCACATCGGGCCGGGGAATCAATGGCGGTCGAAGTGCTGTGCTGATTAACCACCGAATAGTCGGCGAGGCCATACCTTCACCAACAATTGCCTTTCCGGCCAAGTTGCTAAACATCTTAAACCGATAATGAATTAATTCGATTGGCTTGTGACTTTGCAAGCGCCCACGTATGTACACATGTCGTGTGTCGCTTTGCCTCGCCGCCGACCTGCGTATTCCCGAAACCCACATTCGAGATGGGCTCGCTCTGCATGTGATAAGGACCTACACAAAAAGCGCACGTGTACTGAGCCTGCATGTCGTCGGCCACTCTGTAATATTCTCATCTCTTTTCACAGACAGCTACGATGCATTGGGTTCGTTTTCACTCTGGCTGGCCTCAGCAGTCCCACCCCTGAAATTTCACTGCTCTTTATACTAGTCCAATTCTCGGAATCACAGCCATTGGGCGAATCGTCAAAAGCAAATTATGCGAAGCAGCCGTCCAAACCAACGATCTCCACAGGCCGTGATGCTGATCTAATTATTTCCCACGACCTGAGTATCAGGCATTCGAGTAGAGTCCTTCGCAGATGAAACCTTCTCCGACCACACTGCGATAATCATCCCTACTTAGAATGAAACCCCAGCTTCATTCAGGCCTGCATGCTATCGCAAGTTGACTAGGCTCAGACGATCAGAAGCGCTGCATCATGATGCAGAGGGCAATTCGTCATCACGAGTAGCTGCGTTAGTTCCTTTCCGGAGCGACGAAGCTTGCGGTCCGCGTGCATTGCTCGAGACGCGGTGATACCCGTTTCGTCCATGGCCATTCGAACCGTCCATCCGACACCGCTGCAGGGAGCTATATCGAAACTCAGAAACTCCGGCTATTCAGTCAAGTCCTTCTAATAAAAATTGAAGGTGCTTCTCAGTGTTTGGCTTCTTTCCGTCGCTAGACAGTGCGCGGGGCCTCTTCTTTGTCGGTTTTGCGGGGGGCTTTGCGGGAGACTTTCGCTTTGTTTTCCTGACCGGCGTGCTCTGAGTCGATTTCTGGAGTGTAGCCACATCTCGCGCGCCTATCTGGTCGGCGCCATGTTTCTTTCCCGCATCGCCTTGGCTGTTGGTGCCGCTGACCGCGCAGCCATTGTGCTTCAACCCTTTCTCGCCGCTGAGCGATTCACCACTGTTGTCCTCATCCGGTCTGATCACTTTGTATACCAAGGCATTCATCGCATCATTCACCCCTGTAGTGACTTGGTCTAATGTGCCCATCGAGTCTGCCACGGTTGCTTTGAACCATGCATCTGTCGGGGCTGTCTTGATGCTATTCAAAATTACAGCTTCGGGGATTGTGCCCATCTGCCACCACCAGAGCGTCTCGACGACGACTGGAAAAACATATCGTATGGCGATCCTATAAGATAAATCGGGAACATCTGCGAGGGTCATGCCGTGGGACTCAACCTTGTGGAATGGGATCATGCAGGGATTAGCCTTCGCTGCCTCAATGTGCAGAACTTGTTCGCCATTCTCCAGCCAGAAAATGCGATTCGCCGGCGGCAGTCTGTCCCAGTTCCACTGGACCCCTTGTCGTAGCAGCCTTGCCCGCTCAGAGAGGACAGGCAAGCGAACGTCTCGAGACGGCATCTCTTGGATTGACTCGAGGTGACTGATTATACCCTCGACATTATAGTTGATCCTCGCCAGATTTGTCTGGTTATCAACACATGACTCCCATAGTTTCTTCAGATTGGCGTATGTCTTCTCTCGCATACCTCTTTCTACATTTGAAGAATTTGGGCCCGAGGCAGCCGTGTCAGCCATAGCAGGCACCTTGTTCGGGATACTGGGTACCGTTGCAGATGTTGTGCTTGGGGTCGTCGAGGACATGTTGTTCATTAGCTGTCAGATGCCCTTGGCGGATTAGGATATCAATGTGATCTGCAGGGGGATGGAAGAGGGAAAGACGTGTGATTGATGCGGCTTCGCGGAAGAGGAGGCGCGTCGCGTGCCTGATTGACGGCCTTTCTTTTGAGAAGAAGAAAAAAAAATTCGATTGATGGGATATTGGTAGCGAAGAGACTAAGTTATGATTATGCAAGATTAGAAGGTGATGCAAACGAGGGCAAAGTAGACTGCCTGCACGACCGCGTCACTCGTCGGGCGCAAAGTCAACATCCAGAGATCCGGCAGTCTGTAGGGGTTTTTGTTGTGGCGGTGCCGTTAGAGGGCCTTTGAAGATGCTGTTGATATCAATTCACGCCCATCGGCGGTATGCGACGTCTGCTCGCTCTTCCCATGGCCAGCCAAACAAGTCGTGAGATACGTAGTCGCGGTGCCAGCAAACAGCGTGCTCGGCCCGCCACCACACCTAGCCTAGGTGTTTGACTCGCCCTGACTGAGCTCTGGTGTCGGTCGAAAATTTCATATAGATTTATGAGCCGCTCGAGGTGTCCTTGGTTTGATGCGCACATGTCAAAAGCTTTTCGTAATTGCTGCGGCGGCTAATCAACCCCGGATCATCCAAAGAAGGACGGCAGAGCTATGCTCTTCACATGACGGGGATTTATTTGCACGCCAGGTGCTCTTCGAACTCCCTCTGCACATGCTATTCTGAAGTTAAAAAAACAACCCGGCAAGAATTAGTGGTCGCCACCTCACCATATCACCTCAGTCTCAGCCTTACCAACGTTGTGCCGTCTCACATGTTGGCGGCATCCGACATCGCTTCTACCGCGAGGGTACAGCAAGTACTATGTAAGTACGGAGTACCCCTCCATCATCATAAGCCTTTGACAATGTCGCAGGCAGCCCGACAAGAGGAATTCCCCAAGTTTTGAACTGAGCACTGACGCGACTCCTCATCGGCCCTTGTCCTGAACCAGAGTTCCGAGTTTAAAAAAAAAACATTTGACCAAAATCGGCTCCCTCCGTCATCGTCATTCCCCCCGCGCCTCCACAAAACGCATATCCTCTCTCCCTCCCTCTCTCACTCTCCCCCTCCCTCCACATTAATAAAACAAAAACCCATGGGCGGCTGAATCCACTCAGCGCCCGCCACCAAAACCCTCTACACGTTGAACCTAAAAAAATCTCATACCATAGCACTTCTGTCCGTGATCCAACTCGCTCAGCGGGATTTACCTTTATTCGTATCCTCTTCAGCGTCTCCCTATCTTCTTTAAATCTCTCTCCTGTAGCATCGACTCAGCACTCATATCATCATCTCAATACACCCCACCATATCTCTTCCCCGCCATCGCCGACACCGCTACTTGATCAGCATCCAAAGCCCACGTCAGACATCATGGCCGATTCTGACCCCCCCGCGGCGCCAAAACCTCGAGGATCCGAGGACTTTGGTGTCTTTGACGACGCCAAAACCTACTATGCCTCCGAGGAGCGACACACTGGTCGATATAGCAACCGGACGCGTACATACTCTCAGGTGTGTAGGCAGTGGTGCTACCTTTTAGACTGTCTGTCTTACTTGTCTTTGAAACTGACGCAGCTTCCAGAGCGGTCTCATCAAGCATTTCGAGCGACTCAATGCCGTAGAACCCTTCCGCCGCGGGAGTCATGGTACAGGAACCCTTCCGCCAATCCATTGCCACTAGCTGAACGCTGACCTTTTCAGACGAAAGCAATTTGGAACAAGGCCGCCGTTTCCTCATTCAAGTCGATCCTACCCTCGAGAGCTTACAGAAACAGGAGGACACCGATGGAAATATGCAAATCACCATCGAGGACCACGGCCCCAAGGTGCTGCCGCTCCGGACCGCCGCCTCTGCAGGATATCGCCGTTTCGAAGTCCGTGGCACCTACATGCTGTCCAACCTGCTCCAGGAGTTGACCCTGGCCAAGGAGTATGGCCGCAAGCAAGTCATTCTCGACGAGGCTCGACTCAACGAAAACCCCGTCAATCGTTTGTCCCGTCTAATTCGTGACCACTTTTGGGATGGCCTGACTCGTCGCATCGATGCGTCCACCATCGAGATTGCTGCTCGCGACCCTAAAGACTGGACCGACGATCCTAGGCCACGCATCTATGTACCTTCCAAATGCACCGCCCAGTACGAGTACTACAAACGTGTAGCCGCCGAGCGCCCAGAGATTCGACTGGATGTCCAATTACTCCCAGAGATCATCACACCAGAGATGATTCGCGACATGAACGAGAAACCGGGACTGCTCGCCGTCGCCGTCGAGGAAATCGAGGAGCAAGATCCCGTCAAGGGCACTGTAAAGTCACTGCGCGGTCTGCCCTTTGTCGTTCCCGGCGGTCGCTTCAACGAGCTCTACGGGTGGGACAGCTACATGGAGTCGCTCGGCCTCCTTGTCAACGACCGTGTCGACCTAGCCAAGGCCATGGTACTCAATTTCTGCTTCTGCATAGAGCACTACGGGAAAATTCTCAATGCTACCAGATCCTATTATCTCGGCCGTTCACAGCCCCCTTTTCTGACCGACATGGCCCTGCGAGTCTACGAAAAGATCAAGCACGAGCCCGACTCCCTTGAATTCCTTCGCCGCTCAATCCTTGCCGCCATCAAGGAGTACCACAGTGTCTGGACAGGCAAGGCCCGTCTAGATCCTACCACGGGCCTGTCTCGATACTGCCCCGAAGGTGTCGGCGTCCCACCAGAGACCGAAGCCAGCCACTTCGTCCACATCCTACAGCCATACATTGACAAACACGGCATGGAGTTTAAGGAGTTTGTTCGAGCCTACAATTATGGCGAGATTAAGGAACCTGAGCTGGATGACTACTTCATGCACGATCGCGCCGTACGAGAGTCTGGCCACGATACAACCTACCGCTTCGAAGGTGTCTGCGCCAACTTGGCAACTATCGATCTCAACTCCCTACTATTCAAATACGAGACGGACATATCGAGAACTATCCGGAGTCTGTTCGGCGACAAGCTCGTCATGCCCGCCGAATTTTGCCAGGGTACTCCCTATCAGCCCGGCGAGATTCTCACATCTGCGCTGTGGGATCGCAAAGCCAAGCGGCGCAAGCTCACAATGGACAAGCTCATGTGGAACGAGGAGGAGGGCATGTTCTTCGACTATGATTTTGTCAACAAGAAGCGCTGCACGTACGAGACCGCCACCACGTTGTGGTCTTTGTGGGCCGGCGTCGCTTCGCCCAAGCAGGCCGCCGACATTGTGGGAAAGGGGCTGCCCAAGTTTGAGGCTTTTGGAGGTCTGCTGGCCGGCACGGAGACGTCGCGCGGCAACATCGGCCTCGAGCGGCCCAACAGACAGTGGGACTACCCCTACGGCTGGGCACCGCAACAGATGCTCGCCTGGACGGGCCTGCTGCGCTACAGCTTCAACGAGGAGGCAGAGAGGCTCGCATACAAGTGGCTCTTTATGATCACCAAGGCCTTTGTCGACTTCAACGGCGTGGTTGTGGAAAAGTACGACGTGACGCGGCCTGTTGACCCGCACCGCGTGGATGCCGAGTATGGCAACCAGGGTCTCAACTTTAAGGGCGTGGCCAAGGAAGGGTGAGTTTTTTTTCCCTCTTTTCTTGTTCTATTTATACTTTGCCGCCGGGTCTCGACTAATGCGATTGAAAAACACAGATTTGGTTGGGTCAACGCCAGCTACGTGTACGGACTGCAGATTGTGAACGCCCACATGCGGCGCGCGCTGGGCACACTGACGCCGTACCCAACCTTTATCCGGGCCGTTGAGCAGATGAACGAAAAGGCGCTCGCTGACCTTGAGTAGTATGCAATGAGGCAGGACCTTTTTTACAAAAAGTAGACTAGATATGTTGTAGCGTTAAAACAATTCTTCATCTCGCATAATTCCCGGACCAGAGCTGTGATGTGAATCTGTGCTCGTAGCTAAGCTCGCTAGACGCTTGCCGTTCACTATCGTGTCGTTTCGCAAGGGGAATATGCATAGAGCGACATGCAAGAACATGACGAGCCGGTATCAACAGCTAGATAGACGCTAGGGAGCTAAATATAGTAGCCAAATAAGTTCACCAAAGCCGGCATCAACGGCATCGGCCGGGTTCATCTCTCCGTAGCCCGGTCTAGCTCGACTTTGCACTGTGGAACATTTAGTGTAGAGCACGAAGTCGCGGCGCGAGATGATCCGGCCGGCTGGGATGTGATGCTTGACACTCTGTGACATGGATATCGTTGATGGGGATGATGGCTATTGCTACTGATTTCCGTGATGTCGCACTGGGTATACAAGAAGACTTCAATCAGCACCAGCATTGCTGCGGTAGGCCAGCCTCAATCCACAGATGTGGAAAGCAAGATAGAGGCCAGTCGGCTGGCAAAGAGGGAAAGATACGTTCCATCTTGCTGCGTGACTATTGCCGTAGCAAACACAATCATTGCTCGGCATGCAGGGAGCCAGTCAACTGGGCCCTTCGCTGGGCAACCAGGCGCGCATCCCAAGTACCCGCAAAGACGTCATCGCACTCGTCTTCATTGTCCGAGTCAAACGATACATCGCTCTCTTCGCGTTTGACGCCACACGCCTGGTCAGTTGCCGAGCCCAGCGCGTCCCAGTCATCCTCCCAGCCGGAACCCGCGGGCGCGTCAGCCCAGCTGCGAAAAGTGACGACGCGCTCCGTCTCGAGGATGTACTTGCCGACCTTGTACCTCTGCGACTTCTCCTTGGCGTCGACGTACTTCCAGCCGAGCTTCTTGGCGCACGTCCCGCAGGAGATGTCGGCGACGACGTGCCAGCCGGTGACGAGCTGCCGGTTCTCCAGGCGGCCTATGCGGATGTTGAGCAGCGAGTCGCGGCGGTGGCGGTCGCGTCCGTCGTCCGGCGCGGGCGGGGCGACCAGCAGCGCGCGCCCGTAGCGGCCGGTGAAGCCCTTGGAGATGATCTGCCCGGCGAAGGCCAGGTCCGCGGAGCAGGCGGCGCAGCGGAGCGTGTCCGGCGCGGAGCGGGTCAGGCGGCCGGAGGATCTGTCCGGTGTGGGAGGTTGCGGGGACGTAGTGGCGGGTGAAGAGGAGGCGGAGAAGCGGCGGAGGAGAGGGAATGTGAAGCTGGGCAGCAGGTAGCTAGGGAAGGTGGGCGGCGTGGCGGAGATTATGCGGCGGCTGCTGCGTGCCGGGTCTGTGTTGGAGCGGTTGACCATTGTGTGAGGGAGTGATGGAGGGGATTGTCTGACAGTCGAAGCGGTGTTGTCGCGTGAGTCTAGATGGGATGTTGGGATCAGGATTTAGGCGGTGGGCTGGCTCCCCGTGTTGGCGTATCCGAGGAGAGCGGAGAGATGGCTGGCGTAGATGAGTACGTGGCACGGAAGATTGCAGACGAAAGACAAGGCTTCTGCATGAACTTTTGAATAGAAATACGACGTGAGGGCGAAGTCTTAGGGTCGGGAATGTTGACACTGCTGGTAATGATGAAGATGTGAAAGATGATATGCGGACGATGTCTATCAGTCGGTTGCTGACAGATGACAGCAGCCGTACTCGGCACTTATTTATTGGGGCTAGACTATAGCCTATGCCCATCGCGGTGCTCTGCGCCAATGAGCTGGTGCAGCCTGGCCCCGCTGAGAGGTCAAGGGACCAGTTGTCTTGCACCACGAGATCATGGCGGCGTCGACACTCGGCTGATCTCCACGGAAGAAATTGGCCGTTTATGGCTTGACATGCTAGAAGCCTTTCGTTGTATCCTTCAAAGGCCATCTTTCGAGCGACAACATGATTGTGCGTGGTTACAGCCGTATATACGGTGTACTATTAATGTGGCAGAAGAAATGGCAGGTACCTACAGGGCCTTCTACTATGTACAGTCGGTCTCTTCTTTTGACGCTGTCTAGTTCCTCCGATGAACCGCCACCCCGCCACGATACCGAGATCTGCCCCGCAGACTGTCCACACTGGTACTGTACCAATGCACAGTATGAGAGAGCAATGACGAACTGTATAAAGCTGGCATCGGTAGCACATGAGCACAGTGAATTAGATTTGTATCGGTACAGTACGAGACTTCCTTCATCTTGCCCTTTGCTATAATACGTGTGTCACGATCCAAGAAGAACTGCAGATCATGCCAGTATGAATGTTCTTTCCCGCGCAGCACTTGGATCGCTATAAATGGCGTGGTCTCTGTCTTATGATTATGTGCATTGCTTCGCTTGCGATCCTGATTCTTCGCCAGATCCAGGTCGATCTGTCATTTTATGTTTCTCGCTTCACATGATCAATCTCTCTTCAACTGTGCATCTTAGCAAAGTTCATTTTCATGTAAATACCTTCCAGAGCTGGGGCGCCGCTTCTCGCGGCCATCTCAGGCTAGTTTCGACAATGCCAATGGCTACGTCCGGGCAAGCCAATGCCAATGGCTACGTCCGGGCAAGCCAATGCACGATATGGCTCGTCCCAGTACAGCTGCTGCGCCCCGATTCCCGAGATACCGAGCAAATGCGCCCTTGATCCTTGAGCTTCTGTCACACGGCTAGCTGGCAGGCTAGCCACCTGGATCCTGTAACACCGTTATCCTCACAAACCTCACATCACAGCTTCCGATTCCAATTCCCGTTGGGTCTGCGCCAGCGCAATGAGTAGACTCGATCAGTACATAGAGATACTGTACATGTATATAAGCTCCAGAGGTACATTGGTATTGTGATGGTGGTCTGCTAACGCAGCCTAAAAAATGGAAACGCGGACAGTAACACTGTGCATTCTGTAAGAATATACGGTACATATTCCCTGGTAAGTCTTTCGTGGATCAAATTATCTGCATACATGCACAGGTTTGTATACAAGACTTTCGTTTCCCGCGCCTCGTAACCGCTTCATATCCTCCATCACGTGCTCCCCATTCCCTTTCCTTCCTTCTTGCCCTTGCTTCACGACTGGTAAATGACCCGTGCGTGGATATCGTCGAGACCGTTGATGTCCACGCACTGTCCCTCCGTGGAGATCACACCACCGAGACACACATCGCTCCTGGAGGTGATCACGGCAGCTTTGCAGTCGCTGAAGCAGTCAAGCCTGACGGATTTGGCAGAGTTTGTAATGTGGTTGCAAGTCTGGATCTTGTTGCAGTCGTGGGTGCTGAACGAGTGCCAGTTGCCGCTGCAGCCCTTGCTCGTGAAGACGGTGAGGTTGCAGCCTCTCCAGTTGGGTGACTTCGGGGTGCTACTGGCGGCGGAGACGAGAGCCGGGGCAGCGGCGGCGACGGCGAGAACGGTGCTCCAGTGCATTATGGTAGGTTGCTTATTGTAGCTTTGGAATTTAGAACTGTCGTCTAGAGTGAGGCTTGAAAGAGACCTGTAGTCAGAGATGTGAAGATGAGTGTTGCTTCGGAATGTGTCTCTTATCTTTCTTTCTTTTATGCTTCGGTGTTGTCTTTCGTATTTATATCTCTTATAAGCCTACCGTCCAGGTCCATGAACGCGTGAGCCGTGCGGAGAACTTCCTTTGTCGTCATCGATTCAAAAGTCTGCATATGTGGCGAGTGCCTCCTCTGCATTTCACGAGAGGGAATTATTGGCAATGTCTCACTCAACCCAAGGCTCCTGCTTGCGGTGGGCGCAATCACCTCGCATAACCAGGCTCAGCTGATATGCTCGCGATGTTCCGGCACGGCACCTTTGAACCACGGAAAGTCGGCGACAGAACGCGGGGTTCTCTACCATTCACGGCCGGGGATTTTTTCAATGGTAGGAGCGCACTATTGCCGCGGAGATGGATCGGACGGTGATGTGATGCACTTGCAGCTTGGCTCGTCTTGGCTCCAATATTATGCATGCATTGTTCGATATCAGAGTCATGTGTGAATGAAAAAGCTGACGTGTCACGCCTCCGACCACCAATATATAAGACATGACCTATGATTCGATTTCACATGAAAAATGCATCCCTATCCTGTCCAACACGATGCCAGTGGCTTAGCATAACCTGAACTACCGTTAGGTGATGCTTCTCGCGTCAACAATATTGCCACGGCATTTCATCTGAAATGCTCCGAAGTTACTGTCTTTCACCACGACCTTCCATCCGGCAGTTGTTTTTGAGAAGAAATCAGGGATCCTGATTGCTGGAGAATTCAGACGTTCTACGGCGTTGCGGCCCGATGTGATTAAGGAGCGAAAGTACCGCCGAACCATCTCCACGCGAATTCAGGTCTTGAGACATCACATTGCCTGATCAAAGTCAGTACAGGGTCAGGTTAGTACGCACTTCTCCTCGCTGGATTTCGTCGTCAATAAACTGCTCTTTTTGCCGACATCCACGCACTCTTTGCACGAGGCATACGGAAAGAACTCGTATGTCATGGAAACATGTTCCGGGACTCTTCGTTTAAATTGTCAAAACATACGTAAATACTACGCTACATGTGAAGATAACAAGCCCCTGGACACTACTTGCCTGTTGTCGAAGCGTAAAGCAGTGCTCGGGTACCTTCAATTGTGCCAAGTACACGCTGGCTGCCCGACATCAGTACTTGTCACCCAGCATATTGAATCTTTCAGGGCTGAGCCCATCCCAGACTTACCGTTTCCATCGCAAGTCATGGTTTACCCGTAGT
The DNA here is from genome assembly GCA_018831755.1 of Niveomyces coronatus. Classification (NCBI taxonomy): domain Eukaryota; kingdom Fungi; phylum Ascomycota; class Sordariomycetes; order Hypocreales; family Cordycipitaceae; genus Niveomyces; species Niveomyces coronatus. The sequence continues at coordinate 20,642 of JAFEME010000049.1, read as the reverse complement.
AAAACACTCGGTTGTAGCGATTCTTACCACCAGCCATGCTGATGCAGTGTCCGTTTCCAATGGCCAGGCCGGTGACGCACTTGTCGTCAGAGTAGAAGAAGTTGCCGCCGCAACCATCCTTACAGTCGAGACGGACGGAGCCGCCGGAGAGCTCGTCGCATGACTGCCAGTCCGGGCGGCAGCCGTACTCGGTGGAGCTCAGCACGGCACCCGAGCAGTCGTTGCTGGCAAAGACGTTGCGCTGGCAATCCCCGGCAGCGAGGATGCCGGGGATGACAGTGGCGAGGAATATGAGGGTCTTGAGCATGTTGGAGAGTATTTGATGTGACGCAACTAATGATATAAGATCCTGGAATCGTCGATGCTTCAGCTTTCATTCGGGGAATACACAAGGTATATATATGCATATATACAATAACAAGTCCAACTTTGGTTACAGCCGTCCAGACTCTTTTTGCTAGTCGGCGCCCTACATTTCATTGTCGCATAGCTTCGCTCAGCAACACGGCACTGGACCAAGCTGGTCTCGCGCAAGTTATGGGCTGATAGCGTTGTCAGCGATGCCAAGCATCAGCACTTATTGTCTACTCGTGAGCGTCAATATGGACCAGGCAGAATTGTGCAACGCAGGAGCCGGAGCGTAGATCCATCGCTAGTCAAGGCCCTGTTCGAGGCCAGGATCTAACGGTACGAACCCTGGGGCAGCCTTCCGATTTCCCACTTCGGCTTGTTGATCGCGGGAAAATCTCCCTACTCGGAACGAGCATCTTGCTTCAGTTGTGATGCACCTTGGGTGAGTATGCGGGGCTCGCCCGGTCGGCGATCAGCACGGGGCCCCGGCTCTTTCCCCGGATCCTGGTTCGCACAGGGTTTCATGGGGCCGCCGCGCGTGTCGCCGAGGCCCCTCACATACTTCTCGATGGCGTAACACATTGAGCTTCGATGAAAACCTAATATGGTCCTTTGATCGAGAATCTTCTCACCTTGCATCGCGTATTGGATGGCCTGTGCCTTGGCCCCCGGATCAGATATGTCTAGATGGAACGAGACGGCGGACCCCGGATGTCTACAGAGACAAATTTTGTTCCTGTGTTGGAAATCCTAGGTGCTTATCCGGAAGGAATCATATCCTACAATGTAAACATTTATTGTTCGATCCGGGGCTGATCCAACTGTGGTATGTTTTAAGCCCGGGCTGACTTTGTCATGATTGGTCATGGCTTGAAAGTTTTCCAGTCAGCAGAAGAAGTTGGGAAGATGACTTAGCAAGAATACGACCGGAAACCATTTATAGGTGCTATGCCCAAGAGTTACTATAAATTTCAGTCAGTACCACATCAACAAAATCTTGACGAGATTAGGATATGTCCGATAGCCAAGCTTTCATTCTCGAGTCATAGCCACCCTCCATGAACACCATTCATTCGGAAGCCTTCGATTGTTTATCGGCGTGTCTCGCTGCCATGATAACTGCTTCTAGTTGACGAGGAAAAAAATGATATACCCGTTGGGAGGCCAAACTCATGATAGTCTCTAGTTGAGTGAGCATTCACTTCGGCGACGCTTGAGTTTGAGAGGCACATATGCACTTGAAATGCCATGACCATGGCTTGAAGCATCATTCTATTTCCTCGAAATCATTTACAGGTCTCTCCAAGACAAGTTTATATCTCTCAGCAGATATCCGCACTTTGAGCCATTCCTGTCATGATGGCGACCGGCCATCAATCGGGCTTAGTCAGTCGGATGAGCCGCGCAGAGCCGAGTCACCGCCGTTTATCGGACGGCATCAGTCACCTCATAACCCTTCGGTATCCCTGAGCCTTTTGCAGCCGAGTCGTTTCTTCCATCTCTGCCTCTTTCAACTTCCCGGACTCTCCCTTTCTCTCTCTCTCTCTCTCTCTCTCTCTCTCTCTCAAAATGAAAACCGTCGGCATCATCGGCGGCAGCACCGACCTCGCCACCGCCGAGTACTACAAGATCATCAACGCCACGGTCCGCGAGCACCTCGGCGGCCTGCACACGGGCGAGATCATCATCAACTCCATGGACCTCGCCCGCAGCGCGCACTACGTCCACAACGCGCTCTGGGAGGAGGGCGGCGAGTACCTCCGCGGCAAGGCGCTGAGCCTCGAGCGCGCCGGCGCCGACTTCATCATCGTCGGCTCCAACACCTGGCACCTCGCCGCGCCGACCTTCATGCGCGGCGTCTCCATCCCGCTGCTGCACATCGTCGACTCCACGGCGGACGAGATCCGCCGGCGGGGCCTGCGCCGCGTCGCGCTGCTGGGCACCAAGGCCACCATGGGCACGCCCTTCCTGCCGGAGGAGTTCAGGAGCCGCGGCATCTAGGTCGTGGTGCCGACGGAGGAGGAGCAGACGGCGATCGACGATGTCATCTTCAAGGAGCTCAGCTTCTGGAAGTTCGAGGACGCGTCGAGGAGCCGCTATCTGGAGATCATCGATCGGCTGGTCGGCGGCGAGGAGGAGGGCGGGGCCGGCGCGGAGGGCGTCGTGCTCGGGTGCACGGAGATTCCGCTGCTGGTGAAGCAGGAGGACAGGCCGGCGGTGCCCATGTTTGATACGCTGACACTGCATGCCAAGGCCGCGGCGCTGCGTGCGGTCGAGGAGGACGTGCAGAGCAAGTGAGGTGGTCAGGAACGGGCTCGGCTTTGTCGGCTCTCACAGCCAATAACTTTACATAGTTGGAGATTTCTTGCAAAATCACATTTCAGGATAGTTTCAACGTTTTCTAGATTTTTTTTTTTCAAGTTAAATGCGTTTTAATATCAAGTAGGAGGTATTTGTTGGTGGCTTCTTCTGGATAACAGAAACTCTCGATTTTACTTTAACCATGTTACGGTACACAGATGCTCGTATAATCCCTAAGTCCAAATTACGTCGGAATAGTTGCTCGCCTGACCGGAGAACTGTTGTATCTCAGTTCTACCAATTGTAAACCGCATATCCTATGGGATTACCTAGCGGCTACAGAAGAAGGTGGCGTGAAAACTACCCGACAGAGATAACTCTTGGTTTTCATTATTACAAATCAGTACTACTCGGTTTACAAGGCCATCATTTTTCGAAACACTATCCAATTAATGCTGCCGCTAGAATGAGTAACGCTCAAGTGTCACGCTTGACTCATCGCCAGTGACTCATCCGCAACTACGCCAGCAGGACGATAGCCCGCGATGGAAGGTGGCGATGGTTGGGTCAAACTAGAAATTTCGTCGTGTATAAAACTACGATACTAGACTCATTTTGATCTGCTTTTAGAAAACTGTGAAACTTTACGGCTTTGCTAGATCTGCTACATCCTCACAGACGGAGACTGTGGTCTGTCTTTCCCATCGGGTTTTTCTCATCAAGTTACAATTATAGACCGTCGGCAAAGACCAAAGTAATATCAAAAAAAATATTCAAAGAGGACAGTCTAGGGATGAACACTCGGTCTATACCAGAACCTAACAAGTCCCAACAACATCAACTCAACGTTACTTATATGGCGTTCCCCGATTCCAGCTGCCATCACAACATGCACACCGAACCCAGCCTTCCCCATATCCTCGACCTCGGTCGTGACATCTCTCATCACCACTGCTCCCTACCACCCATCGCAGAGGACGAGCGGCACACCAGCGAGCACCATCCCCTCCCCGCAAAGAACGAAAGCCCCATACCAATGCCATCGAGCACATCTGCGCCGCCACAAACCAAGCCCGCACCATCAAAGCCCGACTCCCGAAGCAGCGAGCGCCGCAACAGAGTCGCCCAACAGCGTCTGCGGCGTCTGCTCACACTAGCCGACATGGACGAGGAGATTGCGCTGGCCCGGAGCGGCCAGACGACGAAACCGGCAGCGTCGCCCCGCCGGGTGAGCGTCACGACCGAGTCGCGCGACGCACTCGCCGACCGGGCGCAGACCGCCGCGCTTCGCGACGTCGGCCTGCTATATCCACGCGGCGGCGCCCAGTTCACGCTGGAGAGCATCGCGCGGGACGGGCCGGCGTACGTGGTGCGCGGGAGGGCAGGCAAGAGGCGCCGCGGCGAGGGCCAGGCGCTCTCGGATATGGAGATTGCGCTGAACTTGTCGCTGGCGGATTGGTGGGGTCAGGGCGAGGAGGAAGATGTGTCGGAGGCGTGGGTCGTGGTTGGTGATGGCGATGTATAAGTCATGGCCCTGAAGGGACTGGTACGTATATTCAGACGAAGGGACAATTCAGGAGTGAAAGCTATTAGCTTCTGTTACAACGTGGTCAACACTTGCTCATTTGCCATCGAGCAAACACGGCGGCGTCACAAATTATAGCCTGCTGCGTGTTCTTCAACTAACGTATCACTTATCAGTACGCACTGAGCTGTAGCACCAATCGATCATGTTCGTATCCTTAAATATACATTGCCGTTGCAGCGATAGGCATTTTGATTCATTTCTTTTTATATATACGCAATGCTCCTATACATCAGTTTTGAGGCTCCTCGGCGACATAGTGGAGATAGGCGCCGAGCAGCTTGATGCCTTCAATGTAATTGCGCTTGTCGAGCTTTTCATTAATAGAGTGGGCGCCGTCGGTTGAGCTGCCCATCGGAAGCAACAAGACGTTCTTGCCAGTCGCCTCCTCAAATGTGAGAGTCACCGGGATGCTACCACCCTCGCGCGTGTAGTCGGGCGCGACGCCCCAGACACGCTCGACGGCCTTGGCTGCGGCCGAGAAGTTCCAGTGCTTGGGCGAGGCCACCCACCATTTGCCGGCGTGCATGCACTCAGCCTTGAGAGTGTTCTTGCTGTTTAGCTTGGCAAATTGATCCTGGACATACTTGATGACCACCGCATTTGTCTTTTCGATGTCCATGTCGGGCACGGTGCGGATGGAGAACTTGCCAATGACCTTGGCGGGGATGACTGTCTTGGCACCAGGAGAGGCGAACGCACCCTCAACACCGTGGATGGACAAGGAAGGGTAGCGCCAGCGGGCCATGAGCGTGGGCTTTTCGGTATCGTGGATGGTAGTTTTGCTGCCAAGAGACTCGTGTAGATTCGCCATAGTGAAAGCGATAGAATCGTATAGAGACTCCTCATCGGCGGTCACGGGAGCCACCTGCTCGGAGATGCCGGGAATGAGAATCTTTCCCTTGCTGTCGACCAGAGTGCTGAAGAGCTGGGCGAGGTCCGTCATGGGCTCATGAGCCTGGCCGCCAAAGACACCGCTGTGCAGGTCGGCGGCGGGGCCCGAGACCTCAATGGAGTAGTAGTTGCATCCGCGGAGCCCGTACGTCAGGCAGGGCTTCTCGGTGCCGAGCCAATAGTTATCCGAGATGCAGACGGCGTCGGTATCGGCAAAGAACTTGCCGGCTTCGGCGCGGATAAAGTCGTCCAGCCCCTCGGAACCGTACTCCTCCATGCCCTCGAAGCACATGAGCAGATTGACGGGAAAGTCGACACCGGCCTTTTGGTGCGCCTCAATGGCATTGAGCCAGCCGAGGACGGGGCCCTTGTCGTCGGTCGAGCCGCGGCCAAACATGCGGCCATCGGCGCCTACGGTGAGCTCAAAGGGCTCGGTAGCCCAGCCGTCAGACTTTTCGGCAGGCTGGACGTCGTAGTGCCCGTAGACGAGGATGGTACGCTTCGAGGCATCGCGGCCGTAGCGGGCAACGACGACGGGGGGCAGGTCGAGGTGCTCCTTGTGCGGCTGCTTGCCCAGCGGGCGGAGCTCGACCTCGGCGCCGAGGGACTTGAGCTCATCGGCGAGCCAGTTACCCATGCGGACAACATCGGGCCGGCGGGCGTCTTCGGCGGAGATGGAGGGGATGGCCACCGCCTTGCGCAGGCGCTCGATGAAGGCGTCGCTCAGGTCATCGACCTGTTTGAAGTAGCCGTCGAGACTGGGTGCCATTTTTCTTGCCTGATGTGTACGAACAGAGTCTGTGAGGTAGGATCGACCGCAAAAGGACGGAGGTTGAAGATGCGGCAAGCTAGAAACAGACAGCAGCGGGCGAGAAGTGATGAGGGGAGAGGAGGGGCGAGGAATGAGGTTGCGCGAGAGAGGCACGGCAAGATGTGCCAGGCGAGTGCGGGGCATGACGCCCTATCTTCTCACCAGCAATTGTCAGCTACTACTACTACAGTACTTACTACTAGTTGGTTGGTCGTAGGTAGTATAATAAAAGAATGGTACAGTACTGTACATGAGGGGCAGGAAGAAAGGACCTCGTGCAACGTCCAGTTCCCGCACCTACCTATAGTAGTGTAGGCAATTTTTTTAGGACCGCCCCTATAGTCTCTTCCGAGTGCCTGTACGTACTGTACCGTGCGGTGCGGACGTTTGTGTGTGGGTGGCGGGGCAGTGACGGGGCAGTGGCGGCTATCAACGGCAGCCAGTCGTCGGCTGGCTAACCGGGCTTCCTAGGTGCTAATGTATTGTGACGGTTCAATCGCTTGGTTTATTTGCTAGAGTTCTGTGCTGTCTACGAACATTTGTACAGTAGGTCTTGCACCAGGGTCCAGACCCTGAAGTCGGCGTGAGTTCAGCCAGCATATCAGGGCCCGACTATAGACCTTTTGTCCGGTCAACCGTCAGGGGGTTTAACAGGCGACGAAACAAACAACTCAATGGAAATATAGTCCTGGCTGTTTTGATCAACTGCCTGTTTTGCCATAGCTTATTACAGATGCAATTCCTCGAGATAGATATTAATAAGGGATGATATCTTTATATAAAAAAAGCACTATAAATCATTTGTTAAACAATCATAGCCAGCACTGTATTTTATATACATTTTCATTCAAGACAGAACGTGCATGCATCATCGTAACCTAGTACTATGTATCTACAGAAATATTCTATTAATAGGAGTTGTTATTAAACGCAAAATCAGCAATATACAGACACCACTTTTTCTTGTATCAGGGCTCTCTATAGTGAAATAATATTTGTAGCTGAGTTGTGTCTAGACTGAAACCTTTGAAATCATTGACCAAACATGAATAGCTCAAACCGGGGTTCCTCTAATATTATGATGTATTTATACACAACTCTCAATCCATCGCCAGTTGCTCCATGTTACCGACACGCGTGCTTGTTTTGATTTCAAATGCGTTGCAGCTAATGACACATCTCACCAGCGGTGTTTAGGCGTAAACAGTCAGAAATCAAGTGACGACTAGAATGAAAGAGGAAAGATTCCAGCTCCCGCATATATCTCTTTCGGTCGCCAAATGCTCCAAGCAAAATACCCCAGGAGTCTAGCCTACACTCTGAGCTGCATAAGGATGTTAGGTGCAGGGCAGTCGTAGAAATGAACAGCTCGCTCCCTCTCAGGTTCGAGCTTTTATGTCATTTCTCTCACACTCCTGCTGCTCCGCTATTGAGGTGTGCTTGTGAAGACCATATTGATTTATCGAACAAATCCTATGAGTTTATAGAGTTCATTATATAAGATCCCCGAGAAATCCACAAATTCTATATCATCGAATCGAGTGCACTCTCTAATGCCGACCTTCAACCCCGCGAGATAACACAGAGCGTAGACAATCAGACATAGAAAAGACGATCCACCGCAAAACATCCAGCGTCCTTAGGCCTCGATGATATTCTGCTTGTGCGGGATGCACTTCTTGCACTCGTCAAACTTGGCAGCCGTGCCGGCCGCAGAACCGATGCAGCTCAAGTCCGCGACTGGGTTCAGGCCACCCTCGATGATGGCAGCACCGCAAGAAGCCGTGGTGCCGACGAGATGAAGGGCACACTCTGCGGGAGAAACATGATTAGAAACATCACACCAAGGTAGTCTACTCTGAATTTTTCCCACGTACTAATGAGGTTCGCTTTGGTGCAGCCCTTGGGCAGAGAGATGTTGACCTCGTTCTCGACGGCCGTCTCGGTGGGCCCGGCATATGCCAGAGCAATGAGGTTGGCAATGATGACGGTATTGAATTTCATGATGACGGATTATATAACGGAAAGATGTCTTTTAGAAAAGCGCGAGTTTTATAGTTGTGATAGCCGATTGAGTGTGCGTGTTTATCAACAAGACTCGTGTTCTAGATGAGAGATGCCGAGCTCTTTATAGTTATTCAACTTCAGTAATTTGCGGCAGTATTCTCCGGGAAGCAATCCTTCTCGTGTAGCTGTTCGGGACGTCGGACACTTCTCTCCATTGCAGACAAGTTGGAAGGCGCTCTTCTCAGCGCGCATACATCGTATATGTGTAGACGAGCTGACTGAGGACTACAACTCGATCAGATGCCTGCCGCGCTCTCCGAAGATAACCTGAACTCGAATGGATATCAACCAACTTCATTCTTGCAGTGGCACTAGTGGTCTAAGAGCGAAGCTTGCGGGGGCAGCATACTACTGAGCCAGGCTCGGATAGCTTCCATTCCACTAGATTCTTGTTCTGTTTGAGGATTTAAGGTTCGTGACTCACTTATTTCTTGAACATGAATAGGACGCTTTACCTCATTTCGCGATCCTGGACAAATATCTGCTCGTGGCATGAAGTTGGTGATTGGACAGAGGAACTAGACTTAAGGCGCGTTCAGATCCCTTAACGTCAGCCTGTTCGCTGCCGTATTCCCGGTCATCTGACAGTAGAGGCAGCGAGAGTGAAAAAAAGGCGGCAAGGCTGCTGCGACGCTTCTAGTTCGTAGTTCAAGGCTGACAATTCAGGCAGGAGCTGCAAGTGGACATCGAGTGCGGATATCTTGTGTGCCATCTCCGGACCATGATACTTTTTAGCACTAGCAGGAAAGAGCAGATGCGCATCTTGCCGACTACTCATCACGTTACTTAATAGGATGCGAGACTCTTTTACGTTCCGGGTGGATATTCGTTACTATGAGCTGACGGTGGTGAGACAAACAAAAACTAAGCACGGAAAGTCTACCAATCGACTATGGCGATTCATACTGGTCGCTCCAAGTGTAATCTTACTGTACTATACACAAGAGCCAGAAGGCTCCGGCTCGAATTGCACATCTGAGATCATTTGTGACTATGAACCTTGAACCGTCATCTTACACCGAGGATAGCAGTTTCAGCTTATGCACAAAGACGAGAAGGCGCCATTTAGGTTACAGGGGGAAATGACCCCTGCCAAGTGCACGGGAATTACAGTCGATGCGCTACACTACTTCCTTCAACCCATCCAGCCCCTCGTCTCGCGGTATTATGAAGCACCCAAAGATCTAACGTAAAAATTCCCCGAGTAAGATCCAGCCATGAAGCCCCGGACTTTGGCTCCGCAGATTCCGTCTCTCACGCGAGCATGCTCAGCAGGCCGCAGCAAGTTCCTGCCTTCACAAGCTTGTTTTTTGTCGGCTCGGGCTGCTGGATCCCTTGCGGTGGAGGGTTGTAGGACATGGGTTGCTGCGGCTGCAGTGGGCTCTGGTATGATGGCTTGGCGTTTTGGTCCATGATTTTTTTTTTAATTCTCTTGAATCTGCGCTTGAAAGGATTAATCTCGGTATCTCCCTTGACGAAGTGAAATGTCCTAATTTATCAATTTTTTTTTTTTTTGAGGTTTCGCGTAATCTTGGAGCTAGATACTTACGATGAGAAGATGCCTAGTTGAGAAGGTGGTGTTTGGCCTGGCCTCGAATCTGAGATGAGCTGTGCGCAAGAAAGGGGGAAAGAAATTGAAAAAGGAAAGGGGGAGCGATGGAACAAATAAACGAGGTTGGGAACTATCAAGTGGTTTATAATGGACGTGAGCGATTCTTTTTGCCCGGGAAGCACAAAGCAAACGGACCCAAGCAGCCTGATGACGATCAGACCAATGATTTGGCAGGCCGGAACCCGGGCCCGCCTTGGCCACGTATGTGTGTGCCGTACATACTGTATGTACTGTACCCTCGATTGAACAGGCGCGAAGGACAGCAGAGGAGTGCGGCGTGGATGGGTGCGGCGCTCTTGTGACAGACAACCATATCGGCATTACGGCACGCTCAGCTCGCGGCCCAGCCTTGTGATGGCTGGCCTTGTGTGTGGACAAAGAACGAGGTGGTTGCCAGGCCTCGTCTATGGCGGGGTCAGAGCCAATTCAGAGCACATCATGACCTCATAAGCAGTGGGAAAAGCGGCATTCGTGAGGAGGAACGGGGGCGAGGAGCGGGCCAAGTTGTGGGCTTCATCGCGCATCCATGAATGCAGGGTGCTTACTCATTGTAGTGTTATCGAGATCACCGCGAAGATCCCTGCACTGTGCTGAGTGAAGATACATTCAATATTTGGAGTAAATAGCCAGAGATTGCCAGAGAGAGTCATGTCCAGTAGCACGAAGGGGGGGGTGGTGAGGGTCTGACAAGGTCCATGGTACATACAGTACACCCCACACCGTACGCCACAAAGAATGGTCGATGCACCGCAATTTAACAGACATTTTCTCGTTCTTCACGACCAAGTTGGCGTTAACACTTTGCCTATCGATGTTTCGATCTTTTGTTAAAGAAAAAAAAAAGTCGTCTTGGCGTCAGCGATGAGATTTGAGGGATTCGCGGCATGCTACGACCTGAATGCAGTTTCCGGGCGCCATCTCTGAAAACCCCTACCATAACTACATTAAAAGATGCTATCAAGTTTTTCCTTCATTCGGCTATTTCCGCACAACGCATCCAGCCATAAGACTTCTTTCCGAACCGTAAAAGTGTAGACCGCAATTTGATGTCATTTGTTTATCCACTGACCACCAGTAACGATACTACTTGGCGTATATGCTTATCCCATACCCTATATTGATGGCAAAAGTTCCATAGCCTTCGGGATAGGTAAGAGAGAGCATGCATCTAAAAAGTAGTATCAAGGCATTGGCCAAAAAGAAATGCGCAGATGTGGTATATTGGCGGCGGCAAGGGGTCTCATTGCACCATCGATGCGCCAACGGCGTTAAGCTCTTGTCCCATGGGATCAGGCGACACTGAATATCAAATCAGTTTACCGTACGTGTACCTACTACCTACTACCTAGTAGTAAGTACTTGTACTAGCGCGCTCGTTTACCGTGTTCAAGCTCACCTACTAACCTACTACCTCCTCTGGATACCAAATCTCCAGCGCCCCGCAACCGCTAACTTCGCAACGGCTAGCCCCAGCGATAATCCCAACATGGCGCCACCGACGCCGCCCGTGGACAGAGGATGCAAGGGCTCGCGACTTACTACCTCCCCAACCGTCATCACCGGTTGTCCCAATGACGGGATTGGCAGTCGTGATGCGGATGATGGCGTCGATGCCTTGCCGTGTGGTACCGCCCTGGCCAGCCTCGACTACAGCATCGCCCCCTCCTTCTACGCCCGCACATTGCTCCTCAATCTGGCCTCCTTCATCTTGCCTGCCCTCTACAGCACCCTGTCCAAGCTGTGGGTGGCGCGAATCGACGCCTCCCTCGTCGCCACCACCGACACCTATACCTACATCGGCGTCGTTGTCGAGGTCCTCAACGAAGGTCTACCCCGCGCGGCATGGGTCACCATTGGTGACAGGGCCTCTCGTAGCCTGGCCCGACGTTTGGCTCTTGCGCATACCTTGATCTTGACGCAGTCCATCCTGGGCCTCATTATGAGCACCGCCTTTGCCGCTGGCGCAGCCGCGTTCTCCAGGTCGTTTGTTCCTGGCCACGTCCGGGATGTCAGTATTGATTATATACGGATCACGTCGTTTACCGCCTTGAGCAGCTCCATCGAGACGGCTGTTGCTTCTGCCACCCGCGCTCTCGATAGACCAGACGTCCCATTCATCATCAGCACCGCCAAATTTGCCATCAATATTGTCCTTGACTTTTTGCTCATTTCCCCCTTCCATGTCGGGAGCCATGCACCCTCGGTCCTGCACCAGGCCGCCATCTTGCTCGCCTGTAATCTGATCTCGGCCCTCGTCGGCCTGTCTTACTTCATCATTCGCAACGTCAACGTCATAAGTCGTATTCAGAGAAGCCGTGCCGAGTCTGTTCAACCCAGCCTCAGTTCCTTACTCGTGCTAGTCCGCCCCGGTCTCTTCACGTTTCTCGAATCTGCCATCAGAAACACTCTATATCTTTGGCTTGTCAGCAATATCGTCGCCATGGGGCCAACGTACGCGACAGCCTGGGGCGTGTTCAACACCATACGATGGGGCCTCATCATGGTGCCCGTGCAAGCTCTGGAGCAGACATCACTTGCCTTTACCAGTCATGCTTGGGGAGTCTTCAGAAAGCGCATCGGCATCTCAACCTTGGAACCTGTCGCCCACAAAGACTCCATCCTCGCTTTAGTACGACCTGCCATCCTTTCCATACTTATTGCCGCGGCCTTTGAGATACCTGTTTGTCTACTTTTCTCCTTTTTCGGGGCCCGTCCTTTTGCACGCTACCTCTCCGGGACAGATAAGGTGGCCGACGTTACGGCAATGATGTGGCGCAGCATTGACTGGTGCTATATATTTTACGCCATGTCCACTCAGATGGCAACGATTCTGCTGGCAACCAGACCGCGCTGGTACTTGTGGCAGAGTTTGGCGAGCAACCTGCTCTATGTGCTGCCCTGGGCTGTTGTGTGCCAGACTGCAAACTTGAACGCTGGCCGGGCCTGGACATACCATTCGCTAGTCTTCGGTGGCAGTCTAGTATTTAGTTTCGCAGATATCCTAGTGGCTGATGGTCTATGGATCTGGGCCCTCTATAACGGAAGGATGAAGCTCGAGCCTATGAAGCTTTGAGATGAGCAATCAGCTCCGGTTCCGTATTGAGAGAAGCAGGAACCGAATGCTGAACTGAACTACAGTCCGTTGTCTTGCGAGGGCATGCAGGCCAAGCCGATGTGCCACCCGAGGAATGACTTAGTACACTTTGGTTGTCCATATTTCAAGGCTCTAGGTGTCATTGCGTGCACGTCTGCTTATGAGCATTGTCCAGTCAAAGGTAGAGTGGCGCGCCAAGCAAGCAATACAGCATACAGTAAGCGTAAATACTGGCACTGTGTCCCCATCGTCACCTAAGCTACAGACCGACGAGAAACAGAATTCCTAATCGATGGCGGAATATCATTCCTCCGGGACGCGCCTTCTGTAGCAACCACTTTACTTTAATCTAGGCAGCACCCCCCATTTTTCCTTACCGTTTCTTCATCATTCCTGCCTGCCCAGTTTCTTTCCGACATTACTCGCTCCTCCGTTCATCATCACCTTGTGCTCACCAGCATCCATAATTTATCCCTCACAGCCATCGAAAACGATCGAACGAGAATCTTATTCGCCCTCACTTTCCATTTTTGAGACTCCATTGGTGTAATTTGTCGTCAGCCTTCGCGCAATTTCGCGTCAGCGGGTTTGCCAGCCTCCGCAAGAGGGTTTGGCCTACGTTGACCCTGCTCCATCGGCTTGTGCATCGACGAACGACTCTTTAGATACTGGAGAGATAGCTCACATCAGGTTGTGCGTTGGTACCAGCGGTGTCGTGGTTTCAATCGGTAGAGAGTTGGCATCTAGGTTTTCGTTTTCGTTTTACCTACTGGCTCTTGTAGCCACGTGTACAAATCATCACCCTTGTTCCCTCCGCAATTTGTCTTTGCTCAGTACAATCAATTTATTATTTCCATTTGACCTCAGAAGGCGATAAGAGTGCCCAAAGAAAAAGAGCAATATCAGAAACAAATTATCACTTGCTACAAGGGTGCACTGAATTTAGGCGAGAAGGTGAAAAGAAATCCGGCACTGTTACTTGAAGAGGTGCCTCAGTCGGTTTCACAACAATGGCTTCTTCCGTCTTTTTCAAGTTCAAGTCGCAGAAAGAGCCTACCCGGGTTGAATTCGACGGAACAGGAATATCGGTTTTCGAACTCAAGCGCGAGATAATCATTAAGAGTGGCTTGGGAGACGGAACCGATTTCGACCTAGCGATACGTACCGACGACAACAGCGAAGGTGAGTTTTTTCCAAGTCCAGACGCCTCAGCAGCAGGCTAATACGCTATAGTCTATGATGATGACACGACTATCATACCCCGATCCACTACGGTGATTGCCTACCGGCAGCCCGCGACGAAGCCTGGTGCTGGCAGAGCTGCACGATATGTCACTGGCAAGATGCCCATTGCGGCAAAGAATGCGGGGCGCAAGGAACAGGCAGGCAGAACGGCCGCGCCAAGGGGTTCGGGAGCTGCCCTCAATCAGATGAACAACGCAATGACGGAGGATGAAAAGATGGCGGCCATGTTTGCTGCACAGAGCGAGGCATGGTCCGTCCAGCAAGAAGAGCTCTCTCAGTAAGTCTTGAATCTGGACTAAAAAGTTATGAACACTGACTGATACTCTGTAGCCAAGCACCTGTCTTCAAACCCGGGTCCAAGCGACCGGTCAATGTCCCCGACCACGAGCCGCCCAATGGATACATTTGCTACCGCTGCGGCAACAAGGGTCACTGGATTCAAAGTTGCCCTACTAACGACGACCCTGATTTCGATAATCGTCCCCGGGTGAAGCGCACCACCGGAATACCAAGGTCTTTCCTGCAAAAGGTGGACAAGTCCGATATATTAGCTCAAGCCGAGGGCGACGACTCAAAGAGACCATCCGGCATAATGGTGAATGCTGAAGGTGACTTTGTGATTGCCGAGCCTGACAAGGCTTCGTGGGAGAAGTACCAGGCCAAAGCTGCCAAGTCAGCCTCGGCATCCAAGGAGACCGAGGTTGCTGATAAGGAGATTCGAGAGCGTGGTCTAGAGTGTTCCATCGACAAGCGCATGTTTATAGAGCCAATGAAGACGCCCTGCTGCCAGAAGACATTTTGCAACGACTGCATAAGTAATGCTCTGATGGACAGTGATTTTGTCTGTCCCTCCTGCCAAACAGAAGGTGTACTTCTGGACGACTTGGTGCCAGATGAAGAAGCCTCCAAGAAGATCCAAGAATACTCAAAAGAACGGGAAGCCGCGAAGGCCAACGCGCCCACGGCATCTTCACCAAAAGCAGACGTTAATGATGACAAAGCAGACAATTCTGAGACTACGAATGATAAATCACCGAAAAGCACTCCTGAAGCTGCGGCGAGGCGAGGGTCACAAGATGGCCACGATTCAGATTCGAAGCCAAACTCGCCATCTACTCAGAGCTCTAGATCCGTGGACGATAGCAAAGCCGAGGGCTCGAAGGCTACCGAAGATGTCGTCGACGACAAGGGGCTCACCGTGGTGAAGAAACGCCCCGCAGAAGACACACTCGAAAATCCAAAAATTCCCAAAGGGCCTCGGGCCATGCAGACCCAGCAGCCGGAGAACAACATGACTGATGGGAGCTTCGGTGGCATGAACGGCATGAACGGTATGAACGGCATGGACATGAACATGATGAACATGGGAATGGGAATGGGCATGATGCCGAACATGATGGGCATGCCCAACATGAACATGATGAACATGGGCATGGGCATGGGCATGGGCATGCCCAACATGGCAATGCCGATGATGGGTATGCCAAACATGATGGGCATGAACAACTTCAATAGCATGAACAGTAACGGCTATGGGGAAGGCGGTTGGCAGATGAATATGAATGGGATGGGCGGCGGTGGTGGTATGGGCATGGGCATGGGTATGGGCAACATGAATCATATGTCCAACATGAATAGTGCCTATCAAAACGGAGGCCACAACAACGGCTTTCAACAACAGCAAGGGGGCAGCGGCGACGGCGACGGAGATGACGATGCCTACTTTCGCAAGCCCATGAACCCGCACCGGCAACAGAACAAGCAGCGCCGATCACGTCCGAGCGACTACAGAGAACTCTAGAAGAGTCAATGAGCACGCCAACAACTTGAGCGCCTTGTTGACTTGACTTTTTCTTGCTCTGGTCTTGGTACATTTTGGGAGCAAGCCGTGTACTTTTTTTTTTTTCTATCATTTCTTTCTCCTCGTCTACAAACATGTGCACATGGGGCGGAGTACGGCGTTGTGTTCGATTCACATTAAATCTATAGTCTTTCTTTTTTCTTGGATGATGGAATCAGAGCGGCAGCAGTCGATGATTAGCATGGTGGTGAACAGCAGGCTAGAACTCTGGGCGGTGATTTCTATTTGATGGGGCATTAACAGGCGGTTTCTCGTCGGTTAAATAGAAAATTTGAGTTTTGAAATACTCATAAACATGATGCTCGCATCTCTGACGGCTGGGTTAAAGCTATCATTCTCAGGTGAAGGCTATTCTTGTTCATGGGCTTGGCGTCAACGAGTCAAAGGTGATGCAACTTGCACTTTATTTATTTATTCATTTCTTTTGCTGCAACATGTCACCATGCTCTGTAGATTAATCAAACGGCATTTTTTTTCTTATCGTAAACAGACTCCTCGCCGGTGAATGAAAAAAAAAAACTCCCAATCTAAAATGTCCCAAATCAACATGTTCATTCGTCTTGGTTATTATGTCAAAGTCAAGATGAATACCACCTCCTCTCAGCTTGGTCGCATCTCTCTCTCTCTCTCTCTCTCTCTCTCTCTCCTTTCCCTCACTGCGGCGGGACATAGGGCTTCACGAGCATGGCGCTAAACTTTTCCAACCTCTCCTTGCCGCGCACCTCGTCGACGAGCAGGGGCATCTTGACGACGTTGAAGTCCTCGGCGTAGAGCTCCTCGTACTGATCGAGGTACTTTGCCTGCATCTTGCGGCGGGCGCCACACTGGTCGCAGGCGGAGCCGGGCTTGGGGAAGAGCAGCTGGTTGACGACGATGGTGTGGGTGTCGATGCCGTAGCCGGTGAGCTCCTGGATCATGCGCTCCGTCTCGTAGAGGCTGAGGAACTCGGCGATGCAGACGCAGACAAAGGTGGTGAGGTCGGCGTCCTTGAACTGCGTGTTGACCTCGGAGATGGTGGCGCGCAGCGACTCGAGCTTCTCGGTCATCTCGGCGAAGCTCTGGCCGTTGGGGAGCTGGCCGCCGCCGCCGAGGAAGCCGTTTAGGAGCGGGCCGAACTGGTTGGCGAGCTGGGAGACCTTGGCGAGGGCCTTTTCGAGGACGGTGGGGAACTGGAGGAAGCGCAGGGTGTGGCCCGTGGGGGCGGTGTCGAAGACGATGGTCTCGTAGGAGAGGGACTTGACCTGCTTGAGGACCTCGGCAAAGGACATGGCCTCGTCGATGCCGGGGATCTACAGAAATGTCAGCTATCGAGATACGTTGGAGGATTTTTCAGCATCGTGACCAAGAAGTTCTTTTTTTTTATTTCGGCTCTTTTTTTCTTTTGGCCATTCATCTTCATCCATTGAGAGCACAAGAATGGGGAAGATGATACACCAGGAGGGCTGTACGCACAGAGAGAGCCAGGTCCTGGACCAGACCGCCCATGCCGCCGAGCCCGCCGGCATCGTCGTCGTCGTTGTCGGCGGCACCCTGGCCGGCGAGCAGGTCCTGCATGCTGCCGTTGGGGTCAATCTCCATGGCGCTAAGGTTATCGAAGCCGTCGACGAGGCGGGCGTCCTTGCCGAACTTCTGGGAGAAGGCGTCGGAGAGGTTGTGGGCGGGGTCGGTGGAGATGAGGAGGACGGAGCGGCGGACCTTGGCGAGCTGGATGGCGAGGGAACACGAGGTGGTGGTCTTGCCGACGCCGCCCTTGCCGCCGACGAAGATCCAGCGGAGGGAGCGCTGGTCGAGGAGGGCCTGGAGCGAGGGCTCGAGGAGGTCGGCGTCGGCGGGGACGACGGCGGACATTTTGGGGGGTTGAAAGAGGGTTTAGGCGGGGGAGGGGGGGGGGACAGTAGCGAAGAAGGAACGTGAGAAGAGATGGGAAGGGTGAAAGAGGTTTCGAGAGGGGAAAGGTGAGGTTGGAGTGTAATGGTGGGCAGATTTGGCGATGGATGGGTGGGAGAAAAAAAAAATGAGTGACGTTTCGCGGGGCTTCTGGCGGCAGCCTTGGGCGAATGGAGGGGCGGCGCTACCAGAGTTGCCCCTCTACGCGTTCCTGGCGGCGGGTAGATAAAGGCGGTGATGGTACAACTTGATCATCATAAGGAACTGGATTTCTGCATCTCATAAATGCAATTTATTTGATGGCTTGTCCGAGGTACTATTACTTTTAAAGTAGACATAGTCTGGAGTCGATATGTTGATTTACTCCTTGTTTGTCCAGCAGATGTCGCCTAATGGTTTTTTTCTTAAAAAAAAATAAATAGTTTATTACCGTAGACAAGGAGAATTTGAGACATGCATCATCATGATAGATTTTGGCATTGCTTTGTCTTCAGTGAGTTTGAATGTATCGACTTTCTGGTCATAGTCGCTGTTCCCTCTCTCTCTCACTCAGCGTCTAACAGATGACGGCCGGCACCCGCCGAGTATCAGTGGGGACCGCTTCGCGGGGCAACCTCCAAACCTCCAACGTCCCGCCCCGGATATCTCTTGCTCTCTTCACATCTTCTCAGCATCGACCGCATCTCTCTCATCCCCGTGCCAACATCTCAATCTTCTTCCTCAGGCTCAAACCCCCGCCACAGCCAACATGGCATCCGACAAGAAGGACTCCATCACCTGCCACGTCCTCGACACCACCGCCGGCCGCCCCGCCGCAGGCATTGCCGTGCGCCTCCAGGGCCCCGAGGCCCGATCTCCCGCCGGCGGCGGCCGGTTCCAGCAGCAGCAGCAGCGCGACTCGTTCCGGACATACACCGCCACCACGGACGGCGACGGGCGCATAAAGCTGTGGCAGCAGGCCGCCGACGCCTCGTCTTCCGCGTCGCTGGCCGAGACGCTGGCGGGCGTGAAGGGCCCGTCGCAGTGGCGCCTGACGTTTGACACGGAGGCTTACTTTGGCGCGGGCATGACGTTTTTTCCAGAGGCCGTCGTGGTGTTTCGCGTGGAGGAGGGACAGCATTACCATGTGCCGCTGCTGCTGAGCCCGTTTACGTTTACAACGTATCGGGGGAGTTAGAGCCTGCTTGCGAGATACGCGACAGGGCGGAGGAAGAATGAAGAGCTTTTGATGAATTTAACGTTTTAAAAAAATGTGGTATTTGTTATGACATGGTCAGTTTCAGACAATAGTGCGCTTTCTATCCCCGAAAGCATTGTTTCTTTGGAGCGTCTTCTTTTCCCCGGCTCGCGAACGATGACGAGCGAGTCCGCTACCCAGCAAGAAATCAACATTGTCGCCGCCAAGTCAGACTTCCGCCTAATTCGTTACCATGAGACTAATGTCGGCGAAGCCTTCCAAACAGCTTCTTAGATGATCTCGTTGACGCATCGTCCGGCGATGTTGGTGGTGTCTCGTCCTCGTCTCGCCGAGTTGTGGCAAAACTGTCCCGCGCGTACTTTGAGGCGTTCGGACTTGGAGGTGTCTCTATTATCGATGGCTGCGACGTGTTCCGTGGTCTCTGCTGCTGCTGCTGCTGCTGTCGGCTTGGTGGTCTATGTATAGTTGTGGTGGCGTTGGATGAAGGCGCCAAAGAGACGACGCTGGGCGTGGCAGCGACTTGAGGCGTGAGGGTGCCATGGCTGACGGCCGTCTTTTTATGCTTCTTGGAGCGGTGCAGAAAGGAAAGGCCGCCGCTGTGTGTGCGGTGCATGACGTGGTCGGCGTGGATGTCGTCCTGGCCGATGCAGGCGTGGGGAGAGAGGTCGGCTTCGGGATGAGGGCGAGTCGTGTTGCGACCTATGAGAGTCAGCAGACGGCAATCACATTGAGCAGATGTGCAGATGAAGGTAATATGTCTTCGGTCGTGCGGCGTATATCTTGTCGTGATCACTGGCTCGGACAACTTACATGGAGCAAACGGTTCAGGGAAGCCGGTGTCTCGCACCTGGCGAGGTTCGCGTACTGAAGCAGAGGGCGACATGATTGATGATGTGTATAGTGCAAATTGGAAAATTGTTGAACAGGAGTTGGTGAATCAAACGATCCGAGGAAGATGGAATTCAGGGTTCTTTTTTTTTTTTTTTTGTCGTTTTAATATATGCTGTGTTGCGCCTGTCAAAGTCGGGGCGCCCGTCGTGGTTGCACGGTACCTGGCAGTCGTGCTGTAATGGATTGCTGTGCTACGGAGTGCTAGCGTCTGCGTGCCGTGCCGTTGCCGTGGAATGTAGCCCGAAGCCCAGAGAAAGAAGCACGTGGTCAATTGCAAGTAGTGGAAAGCAGAAGTCTGCAACTTGTTTCGAAAAGTACGCGTTTTGCTGTCCTTTTTGCCTTGGTGCTCGTGCCGCTTTGTCGAGGAGAATGCCGTTGTCGAGTGTAGGTTGGTACTACTTGTAGATGTCAAGGCTAGCGAGGTGAAT
Organism: Niveomyces coronatus; assembly: GCA_018831755.1. NCBI lineage: Eukaryota > Fungi > Ascomycota > Sordariomycetes > Hypocreales > Cordycipitaceae > Niveomyces > Niveomyces coronatus. The sequence continues at coordinate 417 of JAFEME010000049.1, read as the reverse complement.
CACAAAGAGTCGGAGTATCCGATGGAGGTAGTGGTCCAGGATAAAGGAGAATCGTGAAAGAGGCTGTGTACTATTTTTTTTTTTTTTTTGGTTTTTTTATACCCTTTTTTTTCTTTTTAGATTATGTCTGGCGGGGAATTTTTAGAGACAAAGACTGTCCTGTGTGAGAAGGGGGGGGGGGAAGGGCCGTCAGGGGGTGTCATTCTTTACATGTTGACTTTTGGGGGGGGAGGGAGTGGTGATTGTTAGTCAATGGTTTACAGCGCGCCCTACAGTGTTGTTGTACGTACATATACGTTACTGTATGTATGTCACTTTTGTGAATCACTTCGGATGTGTGCGACTCGGCATCACGGCATCGCATCACTGCAACACCGGCTCCATCAGTCCACCGGGGGGGGGGGGGGGGGGGTTGGG
>JAFEME010000048.1:0-92001 GCA_018831755.1 Niveomyces coronatus | reverse complement strand
GGCAAAAAGGACGGAGTTTGTGAGGTCGATCGGGTGGCGTGCGGGCCGTCTCGGGCCAAGGGGAAAAGAAGATGATGTGCTAGATAAAAAAAAATCCTTTCTCTTTTTCTTTTTTTTTCTAGTGAATGTCACGGTTTATTGTTATACTTGGAAGCAAGATTGCGAGCTCGTTACGTGGTTAGATGTTTGAATATGTTTTCTCCGAGCAGGCGTGGGTAGAGTGAGTCCGGACTATTGTGCGGCCGGTGCCCTGGTCGGTGAGATAGACGCACGTGATCGAGCTCGGAAACCCCGTGTCAGAACCTTGTTTGCTTATCCCACAATGCTGTAGACCTTTCACTACACACTATTTATACCGACGAGGGGACACGGGCACGGGTAAAGTCTGTGTTGTATTTTAACTTGGCATTGTTGGTGTTCTATATAAACTACATAATCTATGGAAATTACAATCCCAATCGCACCGTTGGCGTGCCGTCCTTCCCATACCGATTCCCCCTCTGTCGAATGACCCGAAATGAATTACATGATTCCGACGCAAATTGTCCATAACGTTGCCGTGAACAAAAGGAAAAAATTATACTCACCAATCCACCTTGGCTGGACCAGTGCCACGCCCTGCATGACAACCTACAGCCTCTGACAAGGAGAAAAGAAGAGAAGAAGTGAAAAAAAAAAAGAAACAAAAAGGTAAGGGTTGATTCCGGCTACAGCAACGCCGCAAACGTGCCTGTCAGTACCGCAAGGACGAGGCCTCCGACCGCAGATCCGGCTGCGTTGCTGGTCACCACGACGGGCTCGCCGCTGGGCCGCACCGTCGGGGTCGTCTCGTTGGTGTACTTGCTGACCGGCTGCTTGTCCGCGGACACGAGCACGTAGCAGTCGTCCATCATGACGCAGCTCTGCCCGCCCGGGTACTGGTGCGCCGGGTTGCACGCGTAGCGGCCCTTGTCGTCGTAGTTGCCGGCGGCGGCGCACTCGCTGTCCTCGGTGGAAGTGCCGCTGGTGCTGGTGGTGTCGACCATGTTGTTCTTTGTGTCGACGGCGGTGTTCTTGTTGGTGGTGCCCGTGGTGCCGGCGGCGGTCTTGGTGTCGCACTGGCTCTTGCTGGTGTCGGCCGTGTTGCTGTTCTTGGTGTCTACCATGTTGTGGGTGTTGCTGATCTTGGTATCGGCCATGCCGTTCTTGCTATCTACCATGTTGTTCTTGATGGTGGCAAGGGTGCCGTTGCTGTTGCTGTAGCTCGTCGCGTTGCCGCTGGCATCCGCGAGCAGGGGACAGCCGTCGATGTACTCGCAGCTGCGGCCCTTGGGATACTGGTGTGCCGGGTTGCATGAGTAGCGGCCCTGGCTGTCGTACGAGCCTGCTGCGACGCAGTTGCTCGCGACGGCGGCGGCGCCAGATGCAAGGACGAGGAGGGAAAAAGTCTTCATGGCAGGTTCTTGGAAAGAAGAGCTTTGCTGAGTTCATTCACGACCAGCCATACCGGCGGAGGAGTGCCAGCTTTATACCTCGAGTCTTTCGTGCATGATGACCTCTAGACGTTCTTCTGAACCACTTCTACTTGACTGATGAATTATGTGCCATCATACCAGCTGTAGACTGCGTAGTGAGAATGTTGTTTCTGCGGCGACCATATGCTTGTCGTACAGTTTCGGCGATGCGACTCGACGATCCGGAGGTTCTCGTCCTGAGCTTTCATCTCATCACCGACTCATTCACCCGGGAAACTACCCGCGGAGGCATGTTGGAGCACCAACCAACCATGCGCCGCTTCCATGACGAACTCTGGACCTCATCCTCCCCCGGGGCTGAGTAATTGATCCCCGCTCCGGAATGCTGGTTGACAGATCGCTGAGACAAAGGGTGACACTTATTCCGGGAGCAGCGGCAAGTTCGGAATTTTCTGGCCTGGCTAGCCAACCGGTGAGACACGCGTGCGCCGAGGCGGGACACCTCAGCGCCAACAGCATTCCAGCGATGCGCGCGGAGTGTTTAAGTGGTGAGAATGTGCAACTATTCCACCAGGGACCTTTTTTTTTTTCCCGTTCAGAGGTGGAGGGGAATGGATAGGCATTGTAAGGAGGACTAGGTCTGTATAATACAGTCACATATACGATCCTACGGTTTCTGGGTTTCGGATTCAGTGCTGGCGTCACACGTATATTCATCATCAAGAACGTATAAAAAAAAACTTGTTGCCCGGGGGACAAAAGCCTGGGCAACTGTGGTATCTCCCCCTTTTCCCTCTTGCTAATTCTCTCTACAATTCCGAATCATCCCAAACCAGTCCAGCCTTGTCGCTTCACTGTAATCCATCGCCATCACCGCACACTCGGCACACTCAGTTCCCCGGCCACATCTGCCCGACGCGCTTCCCCGGGCACGAGTCCTCGCACGTCACCATGCGCAGGTAGAGATAGTCCTCGGGCCCCCTTTTCCGCCCCCCGCTGCTGGCCCCGACGCCGCACTCGGGACACCCGACACAACCCTCCTCGTCCTCGTCATCGTCGTCGGCGGCGGCGTACTTGGCGTAGTGCTCCAGCGCGCGCTGGTCGTCGACGAGCGCCGCCGCGTACACGCGCTCCAGCGTGTCCGCGTCGAAGCACTGGTGCAGCACGAGGCCCGGCAGCGGCTGGTTGAGGATCTCGAAGGTGTCGCCGCCGGCGGCCTCGGTCGCCCGGTCCAGCGCGGCGCGGCCGACGAGGATCTCCGGGTGCGCGGCGAGGAACTCCGCGGTGCTCGGGGTGTTGGTGGTGGTGGTTTCCGCGGTGCTTGGCATTGCGGCGGGACGGTGGTGGGAATAAGTGGTTTGAGGGTGTTTTTGTTTTTTTCTTTCGTTATAGGATAGTCCTGGAGACGTGAGGCTTTTTGGGGAATAAGAGTGAAGTACAGTTCACGCTTTGAGCAATTATATATATGCATATGGCGGCGTGAAAGTGTACAGCCCAGGTTTTCTCGTACCCGGCGTCGTTCTATGTGCTGCGCCACTCTGGCTGCCTGGAGTATTCACGACGGAGAATAATGACTCAACCCTTTTTTTCGTATTCGGCCTTGGACGTTTTCTGCATGGCGTTTCCCCGCTTCAGAGATCGGGCTCTCGCCGGCAGGACCGCTGATATCGAATCGCCGCGGTCGATAATGTTTTGGTTCAATGAGGCCGATGGTTCTGAGCGGTTGTTTCATAAACTATCGACTCTCAACATGTCACTAGACTTATAGGCAGATCCATGTCAGACAGAAAAAGAGGGCTTATTACATGCGGTTGGACTCTAGACAACCTCAATGGCTCTTCGGTTCGGCTCATACGGAAAAACTCTTGCCTTGTCAAAAGGCGTCAGCCGAATCTGAACCGCTTTCGTGTTACACTTTTTTCTCCAGTGTTTCTCCGCACACCCTGGTCGGTGACGAAATAAGCTGCTTTCTATCAAGCTGCATACTTGCGCGTGGTAGTAACCAGAGAACTTCCGCCCGTTCGGGGTGGGCGGTCGCATTACGTATCCAACCAGAACACGATAAACTACCTCCTGCGCTGCACCTATGTCTTTGATGGGAGCAGTGTCTGCACCCAGTCAACGACGGGAAACGGAAACATTGTCTCGGTAGTCTCAGGCCGTCGGAATCGCTCCAGGGGGAAGGACCAGGTAGGCGTCGTGGCAAATAGGAAAAAGGCCAGCCAGGCGAAGCCAGCCAGCTTCCTGAGACTCGAAGGGATCCGTTGCTTTGCCGTGGCGGCCTGCACGGCGTCCTCCATCATGATGCCCAGCGGCTGGATGAGCGCGAACGCGAGGAACCCCGGCTGGCGCACGTCCAGGCCCTGAAGCACCTCGCCTGGGTGGTGGACGACGGCCGAGACGGCGAAGGCGGTGAAAAGCCGGGTGTACCGAGAAAGGATGACGTTTCGGCGCGGGATCCCCAGGACCGTGTCGGCGACGAAGTCGGCAGAGGCTGTGAGAGATCTGCGAGAGCGCTGGTGCCAGAAGGAGCTGTAGAGCGTGAGAGCAGTTGTTAGCTGGAGAGGTTGTGCAAGAAAGGATTGTTTGACTGCGTAGAAGGCCAAGCGACGTAATGAACGAAAATTTTGCAAACAACTTACCCCCAGAAGCTACGCACGCTGCATAGATCACTCAGCGGACCAAACAGGTGTGGCCAGAACTCGGGCTCGCTCATGCCAAGACAGACGGACACGACGGCCACCGTCTGGAATGCAATGTAGATGACCAGTACCGTCATGGTCCAGAATATGGGGATGGAGACGAGACGGAAGATGACGTCCTCCGCGGTGAGCGTCCACAGCCGCCAGGCCGTCTGCTTCGCCGCCGTCGTGAGATGCGGCTCCGGCGGCGGTGCCTTGAGCACCAGGTCAACAATGATGTATACGAGCAGCAGCTTGGGCACGACGTCGGCGGCGAGGAACCTCATGCGGGCGCGTCCACCTGCGGGCCGACGACGGCGCGGGTACACGTTCTTAACGTGCCACTCGGTGCCCAGCCGGCGCGAGTTGAAGGTGAGCGAGAGGGCCTGCCAGACGAGCTGGGCAAAGCCGTCGCGAGACGCGCTGCGCGGATCGGCGAGGGCTATGGCGGAGAGCTTGGCGGCGTCGACGCGCGAGTTCAGTGTGAGCTCGACGAGGTCGAGCCATTGGAAGATGAGAAAGGTGCTGAGCAGGCAGTGACGGTCCGGGCTGCCGTGGTTGGTGATGGCGAGCGGCACGACGGCGAGGGCGGCGGCGGTGAGGAGGGCGACGCTGAGGAGCCGCGCGCCGAGGGCGTCTCGTGAGAGGAAGATGACGGAGAGGACGAAAATGGTCTCGTAGAGGGCGTATGAGGAGAGTCCGAGGAGGATGCCCATTGTGATTGGGGGGGTGTTGATTGCGGCGCTGAGGGGGATGTGAGGCTGGAAAAGGTTCTGTCTGTATGCTTGAAAAGGAGATGATACTACGACGGAAGTTTATTCATATATAGACTATTGGAAACACTGGAAAATGCCTTTCAGGTTCGTTCATCTATTTGACGCCCGACAAGTGACTGTAAATTGGACACAGACCTCAAATACTATCGATGGCTGTCGATTGTCTTATTACAATAGCTGGAGTTGACAAAGTGCCACTTTCATCACTGGTCATCTTCAATCCACTGTCGTTCTCCGCGGAATTTACGGCAGATGTCGACTTCAAACCAGCCTTGGTGGCCTCGTTTATCAAAGGGGTATAGCGAACAAACGCCCTGTACGGCAAAAGACAGGGCCTGCTTCTTCTTCTTCTTCATCACGCACACATTGACTCGATCCAAGGTTCTTTCTATCCGGTTCCAGTCTAGAATCGGGATAACCGCGCGGGACGGAGGGAATTGGGGGGTGGTCGCGCGCGCTAATCCAGAAGATTCGAAAAGCCCGAACCCTGGCAGCATTTTTTAAATAAATGAGTTCAAGTCTGCCCCTTATTTTCGACGAAGAGATGAGAAGTGAAAGTGACCTGACCATGCTCAGAATTACGCCGACGCCGATGAACGAATGTCTTTATTTGTTTTGGTCGTGAAGGCAGGATAATTTCTCTACTAGTGCTTCTCTGCTCTGTAGATGGGGGCTTCTTACCGGGATGCCTTTCTCGTATGCGCTATCCATCTGGGTGATGATTTCTTTTCGCGCGGCTGATTAGGAAGAGTCTAGGCGTCGCCGTCGCCACTGACGTCTTTGCATTTCGTCGTTTAGAAGTGGTCACTGCAGGCAAGATTGTACTCAGAATAGTGTTTTGTTTCAGTCGCTGAGATTCATGGACGCCTACTGTGCAAGTCGGACTGCATATGAAGCCAAGGCCTGGGTCCTATCCGACCAACAAAGTGTCAAGATACGCATGTTAAGCAATTATGCGCGCGCAACATTGAATATTGATCTGCAGAGGGGTAGGGTAAATCAAGTCGACACGTGCCAGCAAAGCTGCAATGATTGGCAGGAGCTGCGTAGAGACTGGCATATATATTGGTCAGTTGCGGACAAAACACGGTACATGGAACGAAAACAAAACTTTGACAAACCGGCGTTGCATGTAGAAGAGATTCGCTCTCACTAGATGAAGAGACCTTGCAAATCTGCAACAAATCTTGTTGCCGGCGTAACAATACTATAGGCCATATCTCTCTGGTTCTTAATAGGCAGGGTTCAAGCAACGTCACAATGAGACCGCTTGGCGTCTAGGGCTAGCCTGCGACATTGTGAGTCTATCTTTGTGCAACATGGAAACTCGTGACACCCATCCTCCTCGTTCCTTGGCGATTTAGCGCCGGGAGAAAAGTCATATTTCATGGTGAGACAGATCTTTGTGTCACTTCGTAGTCTTTTGCAGCCTTGTCCGCAAACATGGCCTCAAAAATTTTGCTATGCAGAATTGTTGCTCGACTGAGAGTCTTCTGTACAGCTCACGCTCTTTTTCTAGCATAAATAGTTTGGCATCCATTAAGAGCTGCTCTGAGGTCTTGACGATTAGACGTGACCGCATAACGAGACAGATACACAGCTCTGAACAGATGTCAGAGATTAGGCAATGATAATATGATACTCAGAATCCTCCTCAATCTCACGACAAAAGTCACATTTGCTCAGCACAGCACAAAGCATCTCTGGACTACGGAAACAGGCCTCTTGATGTGTCCGTAAGACGATTCACGTCCCGCGGGATCTCTAAGACGATATCATGTTACACGAAAGAAGTGGAGGGGATTCTCGATCACTTATAGTCTTAGTAATCCGACCGATGTTCAAGTCGCTCAAACGACAACTGTCGGTAGCAGCAAGGAGGTAATTTGGCTTTGCCGTCATTTCATCTTTTCCGATGGCTGCCGAGTAGCAGAGAAATGCAACTCTACAGGTCCGCTGGACCGACCGCATAATCTGTCGCAGTCACCTGCTAAACTCGAGGAACAGACTTCGCAGGCGGCAGACAGGAAAGAGACAACGTTTTGTACGGCTCTGGCTCGGCCGACGAGCCGTCGCTCGTATCCTTGACATGCGGATCCTACAGGCTTCAACCTAATACCGGTCATGATGAATTATTTTCATGTCAAGACGGGCTCCACTACGATTGTTAAAAATGTCAACATGATCTACGGTCGCGATGCCTCATCTTGACCGACATGGTTGTGATACTCACCTTTCCTTGCAGTATATGGCAACCAGGACGCTGTTGTGCACCGAAAAATCCCTGACAATCCTTCTGCCAGGCGATGGTTGAGATTAGGCAGAGATTTCCAACGCTGACGAAAATTCGAGCAGGGATGCTTGTCGCAGCGTGTCCATTGGTCCTGTCAGCGACTCGGGAATCGAAACAGACTCATTAAAGGTAGATCCGAGGGGCGCAGTGGATGAGCCAACATCCCAATGAAGGGCGAAATTGAGCTTGAGCATCGTTCATAAAGTAAGCACTTTTTGTCACGCGCAGGGGCTTACCTGCACCGTTGAATCTCTGGTGAGCACGTTGCGCGCCCGATCTGGCTATTGGAATAGTACCAGTATTCTTCGCCACCAGGATATCAGCATATATTTGCGGGGAAGATGCTGATATTGTGCAGTTCACGGTCCCAGCCCTACTACTGAGCTTCGGGTGACGGAACCTCGGCCAGTGATCATGGCGTGGTGATATTAAACGGTGTTGACGTTTCCTATTTCGGCCGGGTGTCGGTGCGCATTTGCATCCATGCTATCATGTTGTCAAGACCCGCTTGTCGTCTATGGAATATGTCCGTTATATGACATGTATTGGACTTGGCAAAATCTTCCGACCTTTGGAGCGGAAATGCGGCCGGGACATCGTTTCAGAACGGGCGGTCGGCTTGGTGATGCTGCTGACGAGTTATCATGCGCTCATCCGTTCAGATCCAAAGGATAATGGTATTCTCATGGTCAGGTACGATGCCATGACCGATGAGGTAAGAAGCTGTAAGGAATTATGCTGCCTGTGCGGTCTGGTCAGCCATTAAGCCATGTCCTTACCCACCGATAATTTAGCTAAACTCAGTCGCAATAGAGACAACACGTCCTGAAAAGAAAGACGCCTCTTTTTCTATCTTTATCAACTAGAAAATTTAGACCTATCCGGGCTAGATTAGTTCTCAAGCAATCGTGAGTCGTGAGTACTCAATAAGGGAACAGCTTTTTCGAACTCCCCGTCTCCCGTCAAGAGTTCATTAGTCTCCGGCCATCAAAATCGAGCATTGCTGACTACTGAAACTGTTTACACTAGCATTTACTTAACAGCCGCGGAGAGTTGCGGCCGCTCGGCTCGAATGCAAGGGTCGAAACGCTGATCTATACGGTCAGCGTGGCTGTTCAAGCACCATGCTGCTCCCCGCTCGGGCGATGATAGTGGGTAAAAAAAAAATCCATACACTATGGACACGGCATCTTGAACAAGTCCACAATAAGCAGGTATGCATGGATATGCGCAGGCCGATGACCCGGGATGAGACAATCTCAGATGGCTGACGCGTAGACGATTGCCAGGCGGGCAGGACAGAGACGACTGAAAACATGCATCTCCAAATCGGCAAACGTGTGGGAGGGAGCGCACGGGAGTCATAGCGGTCCCGTCCGTCGTCTGACGTACATTCACACGGCACGGCAAGGCTGGCTGGTATTTTGTCTTTGACGGGGCTGCGGAGCGGAGACAAACATGCATGACCACCACAGCATGCACTGCATGCATCTCTCCATCTATTTCAAGTCTCTCGATGGGGCTGGAGCTGGACATCGGCAGTCACTTGATGGTGTGTGTGTGTTTGTGTGTCAGCACAAGTTATCGACTATTGGTTGGCGCATATGTGTCGCGGCTTGAATCCTTCGTCCCTCCACTTGGTTTTTTTTTGTTTCTTTTTCGTCTTGTTCTCTACAATTTCCTTTTTCAGATTAGATCTATATTCTCCATCTTTGGACCCTGCTGAGAATGTGAGGAACTGCGCAGCCGCTTCCCTGGCCATCGCTAGTGATTCATGCACACGGCACGGAACTGGTTCGCAACGGTAAGCGAATCTTGTCAGGGTAATCCACGTCTTACAGTTTTTATCTATCTTTCTTTCCTTCGGTCACGGCTGTCTTTACCATGATGGGGATGCAGTCTGCCATTTATCTGTTCTTTGCTCTACTGTCAACCTCTTTCATCGACGTCGTTTAAACTCACATCGAGGGTTTCGTGGCCCTGCAGATGGCAAACTGTTCCAGTCGGATGACTGCGTTTCCTCAATATGGCTGGGGAGCGGCTCGTGGCTGCCACGTTGGCGCGGCAGGATGATGTGCATGCGAGACTCGGAATATGAGGCTGCTGCGTACTTGTGAGACTCAGGCTGTCGTTGCCTCGTCTCGGAGGATGCCCGGCATGTAGTCTATCAGCCTGTTTTACAGTATTAATAATAACATTATACTTGCCTGGCTCTTATTTCTACTCCTATGGTCCTATCGCGTTCACTTTCATTTTCCTTTTTAGACTTTTTTTCTTTTCTCGTATAGCATTTTACATGCTTTGGGCTTCGTCATCATGTTTTGGACAAGTAGGGCCAACCGATACATGCAGCTGCCTGTATCAGAACAGGACGTTCTCTGGAAGGATGAAGTGTCCTCGTTCCAGCCAGAATCTCCGCCTCCACGACTCTCTAAATCGATAGCACATCTGAAGAACTCCTACGACTGCATCGTGATCGGATCCGGCTATGGGGGCGGCGTTGCTGCGTCGCGGATGGCGCGGACAGGCCAGTCCGTGTGTGTGCTCGAGAGGGGCGAGGAGAGGTGGCCGGGCGAGTATCCCACTGGGTTCCGCGACGCCTTCAAAGAGCTCCGATTTTCCGGCAGCATCGGCGGCAAAGGCAAAAAGGGACGAGACGTGAAATATGGTAAATCGACTGGTTTATTCCACATCGTCGCCGGCCGGGGAGAGAGCGCTCTGGTTTGCAATGGTCAGAACGAACCAACCGTACACTTCTGCGTGGTATACCCCTCTCGATACTGACCGTGTTTTGTAGGCTTGGGTGGTGGGAGTTTGATCAACGCCAATGTCTTTCTCGAGGCCGAGCCATCAGTTTTATCCTCGGAATTATGGCCGTCAGAGATCCGACGAGATCCAGCTTGCCTAAAGAAACGTATGTGAGAACGTCTCGAGTTTATATCTTATGTTCCTTTAACTTGCCATAAATTCTTCGGCAAACAGATAGATTCGCACCTTAAATACGGCATGCGTTGAGCTAACAATCCACTTCAGACTATCAGCGAGTCCGAGATGTGTTACAGCCCGAATCGTATCCGGAAAACTGGCCGCCCCTCAAAAAGATGACCCGGCTGGAGCATCAAGCGCGGGCCATGGGCGTGGAGGACAGTTTCTACAGAGTGCCGCAGATGACACGATTTCGCGCCGGTGAAAACAGCGCCGGCGTGCAAATGTCCGCGTCAACCCTCACCGGCCAGGACCTCACCGGCATCAACGACGGCTCCAAGACGACGACCCTCGTCACCTACCTAACCGACGCATGGCATCGCGGAGCCGAGATGTTCTGCAAGTGCGAGGTGCGATACATCGAAAAGGTCACGGACGAGCGTGGCGGGTATATCGTGTACTTTGCTTCGCGCGAGAACAGGCGCGGAAAGTTCGGCAAGGATCTGTACTCGGATCTCTTTTGGGTTCACGCCAGGGAGGCCGTGTTTCTCGGAGCTGGGTCGATCGGCACAACGGAGATTCTGTTGAGGAGCAAAGCCATGGGACTCGGGATGAGCGATCTCGTCGGACAAGGCATGAGCGGGAACGGAGACATGCTGGCATTTGGGTATGCACTGGACATTTTATCGGCGGCTGTTGTGCACGAGAGATGTGCTGACATCTTCTGCGCAGTTACAATACGAAGCACGACGTGAATGCCTTCGGCTCTCCGAACCAGAACCCTCTTGACCCGGTTGGACCGACGATCAGCTCCGTCATTGACGTGCGTGGCGTGACGGATAATCCTTTAGATGGATATCTTATCCAGGATGGAACCGTGCCGCAAGCCCTGTCAGCGTTTGTCAAGACCGTCCTGGAAACTCATGCAATGTTCTCTTCGAAAAGACCACTGGGGAAACGGATCAAGACAGTCCTGTCGTCATGCAAGCGCCGCATCTTGCATCCCCTTTCACAGCGAAGCAGCACTCAGCATATCCAGGCACTTTTGGTCGTGGCACATGATAGTGAGTCGTCGGCCGCCACGTCCAAGTCATTCGGAACTAACAGATATCAACAGGCAGCCAGGCTATACTGCGACTGGAGAACGATAAGCCGGTGTTTGAATTCCTAGGCGCGGGCCAGAGCGAGCGTGTCGAAAAGATTCTTGCCCCCCTCAGGAAGGTCCTCGAAGATGCTGGCGGCACGTTGATATACAACCCCTTCCGCAAGTTCTTGGGTGAACACCTCATCACGGTCCATCCACTCGGGTAAGGGCACACACCCCTCCACGAAGCAAGTCAAAGTGGCGTTACTGACGCATAGGTCCAGCGGCGCGAAGATGTCCCGAGACAATACCGGCAAGAATGGTGTGACGAACCATATCGGCGAAGTGTTTTCCGGTGCGGGCTCCGAGACACACGCCGGACTGATGGTTGTAGATGGCGCGGCCGTACCGTCTTCCATAGGAGTTAATCCTTGTGCGACGATTGCGGCACTGGCTGAGAGGTCCGTTGACGAGTTCACCAGACGGCACGGTATCCATATCACCGCTGAACAAAATGACACGATCGACCTTCATAGACGGACAACGTCCTCAAAGACCATTTCGTTTACGGAAATGATGCAGGGGTATCTGCATCATAGCACGGCCGTAGCAGCAGATGGGGAGAGCGCCTATCAGCCAGCATACCAAACTGCGAAAGCCCGCGGCGAGACGGCTCGTCTGTTTGCCGGCGTCGAGCTCGACGAGCCCAGTCCGTCGTGCACGTCATCTCGCTATACCGGCAGTATCTCTGGTACACTGGTATGTCCTGTCATCGAGGGCTCGCCATTCATGGTTCACAACGGCAGCGTGGACTTGTTTCAGCCCGACCCAGAGATGTCGGGCACGAAAAAGCTCATCTACGAGTTCGACATGACGGGCATCAATGGCCGGCAGCTCCATTTCTATGGATTCAAGGTCCTGGACTCGACAGTCGCCTTTAGTCCGAGTCAGTTGTGGCGAGCCATGACAACGCTGAACGTCACCATCACGGAGCATCGGGCCGCTCCCAAGTCTCATAGTTGGATGAATGAGACTCGAGAATCTCACAGCCTACAGCCGATTGCCTCCGGGATGCTCAAAATCAAACTTTCCAAGTTTGGCAAGCAACTGAACACTCTGACGGCTACGGGACGAACCACAACAGAGAGGACAAGGCGGTTGTTGAGATTCTATTCACACTTCACCAGCCAGCTGCTGCCGAAGCTCTTTATCCAGATCGCACCCATGCAATATGCGCCCCCGCCGCCTTTGGCTGGCTTCTCCAACCCGACAGAGCCCACCGCGACGTATCATGTCGTGGCCCGTGACGGGATCGTGACCAAGATGCACATGTGGGAGCCGGAAGCCCCGAGCGACGGCTTCGGGCTGGAGAGCTCGATGCCAGTCATGAACCTGTATATGGTCCCCGGCGCCGGCGTCGACCATCAGACTTTTGCCCTGCCCACGATACACACAAACGCGGTGCAGTACTTTACACGAGCGGGTTACCGTGTCTTTATCATCGTGCACAGAATCGGACTGCTCGATAACATCGACGAGACGAGGACCGACACGACAAACGAGGCCATGCTGGATATCCACGCCGGTCTGAAGCGGATTCGCGACCTCTGGGGCGACAGCAAGATCTACACCGTCGCGCACTGCATGGGCTCCGCCGCGCTCGCCGCCGGGCTGCTCGACGGGACGATCCCCGCCGACTGGATCGCCGGCATAACCTGCAGCCAGGTCTTCATGCACCCCGTCTGGAGCGAGACCAACATGGCAAAGGTCAAGTCGCCGATACCGCTGGACAAGCTCTACGGGCTCGTCGCCGGCCAGTACTTCCCCGTCGAGGCGACGCGCGAGGACGGGCTCCTGCAGCGCGTCATCAACCAGATCCTGCGTTTCAACTTCGAGGCCAGGGGGGAGAGATGCTCCAACGCCACCTGCCACCGCATCACCTTCCTCTACGGGCGCAGCTTCGTTCACAAGAACATCAACGAGGAGACCCACCGCCACGTCGACAGGTTCTTCTGCGGATCAAGCCTGACGCTCATGAGCTTCCTCATGCGCATGGGCCTGGGCGGCCAGGTCACGACCAACGGCCCCTCCTTCGAGGCGCTGACTACGGACGAGAATGTGCAGCGCCTCCGCGACGTTCCTTTCCTGTTCCTTTCGGGCGCGGAGAACGACGTGTTATCGCCGCTGGCGACGGAGATGTCGTACGACCGCCTGTGCAGCACGTTTGGCATGTCGGCGGGCGGAGAGCGCCGGGGCCTGCAGTATCGCAGGCGGGTCCTGCCCGGGTACTCCCACCTGGACTGCTGGATGGGGACGAATGCGTACAAGGACGTGTATCCGGTGGTGCTGGATGAGATAGATCGTGTGGTACGAGGTGAAGAGTATGTGGCGGGGAAGAGAGAAATGTGAGCAAAGGAGATAAGGAGATGAGTTACTCGGTCATGGGCTTCTACAGCGTTTTTTTTCCTTATGTCTCCAGCATGTCTCCTGTTATAGGGGTCTTCTAACCTCTTTCATTTTTTTCTCACTTTTATTTCTTCGTCTTCTATTCAGCTTGTCGCGCTTGGCTTTGTCGGCACAACACGGGTTGGGATTCTTGTATGCGGAGTACGGGTAGAGCATCGGTTAAGACAAGAACAACAACTTGATCACATGAGATATTTTGCACTCAATTATAAATACGACTATTTGCATTCCTGCGACTCTCCTCACAGATTTGGGGACGCAGGACTGGGATGAGGGTAGTTACTCGCTATCCATGCTAGTTACCATTTAGGAAATACTGACAGACTTTGTCACATCGCTAAACCAGTCCCTAGGACGAATGTAGTCCGGTTTCTTCATGTCTTACCCCGTGGCGACGAATCGTGGCGCGATCTCATGAAGTCCGCTCTTCATTCTACCCGCCCGGACATCTCACTGCTCTTCCGGGGACGAAGAACGGGGAAGGAAGATCGCCGTGCGCTCAGCGGAGAGCCGAAGAAACCAGCTCGGTCGGCCTTGATATATAGTCACGTCATGCTCTTCGGAGTCGCCAGAGAACGTCTCCCTGAAGTCTCACCCCCCTTGTGACACAGTCATCTTGCCCCGTCAATCCAAGAATTTTCCGCTTAATTAATAAAAAATGAGCATCTCCATCCTTGAAGAACTAGGACCGCGGCTCTCGCACGCGGCCCAAATCGTTCTCCCCGGCGCCGAGGGCTTTCCCGTTCTGACCAGCCGCTGGAGAGAGTACCATGCGCCGACGGTCGCTGCGGTGGTGCAGGTCGCTACGGAGCGAGACATTCAAGAGGCTGTAAGTGATGTCTCAATCTCTTTTTCCTCCCCGCAACCAGGGTAGACCATAATACAGGCAGTCTCGCGGTTCGCTTCCTCTTCTCGGCTAATCTCCGCCCGGTTGTTGTATACCAGGTTCGGTTCGCCAATGAGAAGAATCTCCCCTTCTTTGCGAGATCCGGCGGTCATGGTGCGACAGAGGCCATGGCGTCGGCGCAAAACGCCTTACAGATTGATCTACGTAAGATGGTGCACGTTGATGTAGTAGAGGGCAGCAATGTGGCCAAGATCGGAGGGGGTGCCAATGTGAAACAAGTTGGCGACGGGCTCGCCAAGGCGGGAAAGCGCACAGGTCAGTGATGCTTATGGTTAACTCGTCATTCCCCCCCCCCCCCTGTTGAGAAGTAGAATTGTGATAGTCACGGGCATCTGCGAGAGCGTCGGCATATCAACGGTAATTCTCGGCGGGGGCCACGGCTGGCTGCAGGGCCGGTACGGCCTGCCCGCCGACCAGGTTGTCTCAGCGCGGCTTGTCATTGCGAGCGGTGATGTGGTGACCGTCTCGGGGGACTCCAACCCGGACTTGTTCTGGGCTTTGAGAGGTGCAGGACACAACTTTGGCATCGTCACCGAGTGGACATGTCGCGTGCACGAGCTCAATCCCGATGCGGCGAAATGGGCCTACGAGTTATTCATCTTCGAGGGCGACCAGCTCGAGGCAGTGTTTGGCGTGCACAACAAGATGCAAAAGAATCAGCCAGCCCAAGCTATCCATTTCAGTTTTCTAACGCGAATTGTCGGGCACCCTGAACCCGAAAAGGTTGGGCCCTGCAACTTCCATCCCATCACGGTATTTCACCGCGGCTGATCATGTTGCAGCTCTTCATACTGTACGGCGTCGTTTACGACGGACCCGAAGCCGAAGCGCGGGAGTACTCCAAGCCTCTCCACGCCGTCACAGCCTCCTCCGTCCAGGCAGGCACGGCATCGACGCACGAGCTCGCCGTGATACTGCGCCTAGACGAGAACGGCACGTCCTCCACCCACGGGCTGACCACGCTGCGCTTCCCCATCGGGCTCGAAACATGGAACGTCGCCGCGCTGCGCGAAGCGTACGACCTGCTGGACCGCAGCCTGGCGGCGATTCCGGAGATTGGCGCCTCCAACGTGCTGCTCGAGGGGTACCCGACGCACGCGGTGCGCGCCGTCGACGAGCGCACCACAGCCTTCTCGCAGCGCAGCGAGACCCTCCTAGCCGTGGTCCACATCCAGTACCTGCCGGACGCGGGCATGGATGCGCGCGCGGAGGAGCTCGGCGGGAAGCTGCGGCAGATCCTGCTGGATGCGAGCGAGGAGCCTGGTCGCATGCGAGCCTATGTCAATTATGCTCACGGTGACGAGGATCTGCGCGCGGTGTATGGCTGGGAGGACTGGAGGTTGGAGAAGCTGAGAGGGCTGAAGAGTAAGTGGGATCCGGAGAACAGGATGAGGCACTATATGCCGATTCTGTGATTTTGGAGATAACCGGATAGAGTCATGTGTGTACATGTAAAACGAACATGCTAGTTGAATCCGGGGTCAGACTTGGATGCATCAGTCTTCGATCTTGGCGTAGCGAATAAAGCATCATCGCCTCATAAGCTGGCGCGCCAGAATGACTTCGAGCACTTAGAAGTCGAAATTTCGTGACTATCGACGGCATGCTCATTATTCTCATTTCTATATATATACATGTATCCATAAATGTCACTTTTCTCTGTTACTCCAATTCGATAGTGCCGGGCGGTTTACTATTTGATGTTAGCCTCCCGATGTAGACAGCCCCAGAGAGCTTCAAACTCACCTCGTTAGGTCGTATACGACTCGGCATACGCCATCGACCTCATTGGTGATGCGTGTCGACGCCTCGTCCAAGAATGCAAAGTCAAACGGAAAAGGATTGGCCGTCATAAAGTCCTTGGTCTGGATTGCACGTAGGATGATGATGTGTTGATAGACGCGCTTGTCGCCCATGACACCGACGGCACGCTGTCCATCTGTTAGTCAACAATTCTATGGCAAGGGAAAAATCAGTCTTACGCTGAGGTCAAGCGCGGCAAATGCTTGCCCAATTTGGTTGTACAGGCCTCTCTCCCGAATCATGCTGATAAATATGTGGTCGGCCTGCCGACACATCTCGACGCGCTCAGGAGTGACGTCACCCAGGATACGAATGGCGAGCGCGGGGCCGGGGAAGGGCATCCTCATGACAAGATCCTCGTGCAGACCGAGCTGACGTCCAAGTTCTCGAACCTCGTCCTTGAAAAGCTCACGCAATGGTTCAATGAGCTTCAGGCCGTGCCCCTCCGTCATGCGCTTTGGCAAACCACCGACATTGTGGTGCGTCTTGATGGTCTGGCTCGGGCCCTTGAACGAGATGCTCTCGATGACATCGGGATACAGTGTGCCCTGGAGAAAGAACTCAATCTTGCCAGCGCGGTCGGAGTTTGCGGCAGCGGCCTCGATTCTGGCAGCCTCCTCCTCAAAAACGTCGATAAACTTGCCGCCGATGAAGCGACGTTTGGCTTCAGGGTCGGTGACTCCCTTGAGACCATCCAGAAACTGCTTGCTCGCATCAATGACTGTCAGATTGATGCCAAGATGGCCCTCGAGTGTCTCCTTAACCCGCTTGGCCTCGTCTAATCGAAGACAGCCATTGTCAACCATGACAGCGTGAAACCGCGAGCCGATAGCCTCGTGCATAAGCTTGGCGGCGACGGTGGAGTCGACACCGCCTGAGACGGCGCCCAGCACCTGGCCTTTCGGACCAACGAGCTTGCGGATGCGGGTAATCCACTGGTCCACGAGGCTTGCCATTGTCCACTCCTGCTTAGCCTTGCAGATTCCGACGGCAAAGTTTTCCAAGATCTTATCGCCGCCGATAGTATGCGTGACCTCGGGATGGAACTGGATAGCGTATATAGGCTTCGACTCGTGGCCGATGGCGGCAAACTCCGAATTCTTGGTTGTGGCAATGGTGTGAAAGCCCTCGGGAAGCTTAGCGAGCTTGTCGCCGTGAGACATCCAGCAGCGCATGTTTTCTTCGAGGCCGTCGAAGAGTCGGTCAACGTGGCCGCTGACCTTTGCGGCCGTCAGGACGGCCAGGCCGTACTCGCGCGCGGTGCCGGCGATCACGTTTTCGCTGGAGATGCGATAGGCGAGCTCCTGCATACCGTAGCAGATACCGAGGATCGGGACACCATAGTCTAGCCACGCCGGGTCAACATGGGGAGCAAGATCCTCGTAGACGCTGTAGGGGCCGCCGCTGAGGATAATGCCGACAGGCTTCCAAGCGAGGTCGGCGGCCTTTTGGGTGCAGGGTAGGAGTTCGGCGTAGACGTTGAACTCTCTCATGCGTCGAATGAGGAGGTGGGAGAACTGCGAGCTGTAGTTTCAAATAATTTAGCATCGCGACGCTGACAGCGTTGTGCTCGACTTTAGACTGGCTAGTTGCTTACCCAAAGTCCAACACCAGAATGGTGTCGTAGAGCTTGTGAGGCTCCGTCTCGACGTCGGCGACAGACATGGTGTGCAGAATAGTCGTAGCACAGGCTCTCAAGAGAATGATTGGTGGCGGTCAAGCGTGCTCTTTGTCATCCGATCCTGAGAAGTTCTCACTAGGCCGATTGGACTCGATACGAAAGAAAATTTGTTCATCATATTGTATTGGAAAAAAAAAGAACCAACACATGAGTCAACTACTTAGTAGACCCCGCTCTATGGAGGGGTAGGGATGTAGTGGGGGGTTGTGTCCCTCTATAGGGTAGGACTAGCCCAGGTCATCTAAAGGCTATCAGACTAAAACCTTTTAAATAGCTGATTTATTATTTAAACTAACCTAGTATCTATAAAATATATCTCCTATATTGCTATGTTATAAAAGAATTAATTTTTTAATTTAAAGTAAATATAGTTTATTTTTATTATTAAATGATTAAAATAATAAAATAATAAAACTAATATTTTATCTTATTCTTATAGAAGAGTTGTTAACTAATTAGATTAGCCCTATATTGCTTATTTAAAAAGATAAATAAATAAGATTACTAATTTAAACCTAGCTAAGAGCGCTATAAATAATTAGTCTAAAAAAGTATTAAAATAGCTATATAATTATAAAGTGTTTTAATATTATAAATAATAAAATACAGCGTTAATAAACGGCCTAAATAAGTAGCTAGGTAAATAATAAATAGTAAAAACGCGGCCTAATGGTTATATAATACACTTACAAGAATTATATATAAGTATAATAACCGCTACTTACTATAATTACTACTAAATAAAATAGTTTAAGACTATAATAAAGAACTACACAACTAAATAAAAAATAAAGATTCTAGTAGCTAGATAGTCTAGGCTTTTACTAATTAATCTAAATAATAGTTTTACTATTAAAGATAATTCTTTAATAGCATTTCCTATATACTATAATAAATTAATGCTTAAAGTATTAAGTCTATTTATATTTACCTAATTCATTTACTATAAATAGACCTTTTATAATTTAAAATAAGTTATTATTATTATAAGTAGCTAATATTTATATATTTAAGTAGCCAATCTATTTTTTTTATATTTATATTATATAGCCTATTATTATATAGGCTAGAATAGCTAGGGAAGCTAATCTATTTTTTTATATAGAATTTTAATACTCTATAATAATTTAGAAAGTAATAGTCTAAATTAAGTAATTTATATACTATTGGACTTAAAATTAGAGTATTCTAGTAATATTAAAATTAGATTATATACTTAAAGATTAAGTTGTTAAAGCTTTGTTAAAGACTAAGGCTATTTTTATATCATAATATAATTGCTTTATCTATATAACTAGCAAAAGTTAGGACTAAGTAATATAGAAAGATTTTTAAAGCCGTGTCCCATGCTATAGCGCTTGCGCGGGTTAGGATCGTTACAGTATAGAACAGACCGGATGTCTGTGACGGGTTCTGCGACGTGAGGGTGAAAGCAAAGAAGCGCGTGCAGCGTGCTCAAAAACCTCACGAATGCCTTCATTCGTCTTAGCGGAGCATTCAAGATACTTATAAGTGCCAATCTTTTTGCGAACCTCTTCGCCCTAATTAGGCTGTTAGTGCATCATCTAGGACATGTATGAGCTTTAATAGGTGAAAGCGAGGCCTGATCACCAACTGATATCGGGACTGTTACTCTAAGTCGAAAGGTATCAAGCTTCGTAGCAGAACAAAAGCTCATGCCTGAAGTCTTGTGCCTTGAAAGAGTTCCCACTTGCGGGAACCGAAGACGGGGCAGAGTGTTGGTGCGGGAAAAGTCTGGTCAGAGACATGTAGCAGCTGCCAGAGACGGCGTGTTCAACGGTCAGGAACTGTGGCGGTGCATGGACTATCTCTTTCTGTATCCGCGCATGTAATAGGAATGATGGGGGACAGGCGAGATATGGAAATAGGCGTATGCGTACCTCTTCCAGTCTAACGAGTTTCTGACTCGTCTCAACTAACTCATTCGTGGCTCTCTGGTCATACCGCAGATCCTTCTTACAACCAACAAGAATAATAGGGTTGTGAAAGCAGAAGTGACGAACCTCGGTGATCCACTATGTTTATAGTATGCACATTAGTTAAAAACTCTTCTATAGAAAGAATTAACGATCTAAATTTATACCTTCTCTTGTACGTTGTCGAAAGAGTCGCGGGAGTCGATGGCAAAGCAAATTAGGATAGCGCGTGAATCGGGGTAAGAAAGAGGACGGATGCGATCGTAATCTTCTTGTCCAGCCGTGTCCCAGAGGGCCAGCTCAATATGCTTGCCATCAACTTCAATATCGGCCACATAATTTTCGAAAACGGTCGGAACGTATAGCTTCAAGGGGGGGAAACGAATAAATATTAGTATCAGGTTTTTATTGATTTTTCAAAATAGTTAGTAAGTCGTGTTATACCGCTATTAGTAGTAGCGTTTGAGTCAATAGACGATTGTTGCTATGTAGGTATCGCCGATTTATCCATAACACAGATAGCGATAAGAAGAAACAGTAACGACCTAACTTGCTTACTTCAGGGAAGGTGCCCTTTGAGAAGACACTAAGGAGCAAAGTTAGTAAGTGTTAACGATGATTAGAAAGATGACAACGACCAGGGCAAAGCCGAGGGCGGTAGATGTCTACTCGTATCCTCATAAGACCCATCAGGTAAAAAGATTAGGGAAGCAGTACTAACATCAACATACAGGTTTTGCCGCAAGCACCATCGCCAACGATAACGAGCTTCCTGCGAATTTGGGCCATATTCCTCTGATTGCAAGAAATTTGAAATAAGAAATGAGATAAAACGGTCAGGACTAATGATGAGGGAGCGGACAGAATGCAGGATTAGGATTGATTATTGATGGAAGTTGATGATAGGCTGAATGGAAAGGGCAGCGAGGCGAACTGGACGTGTGAGGGTTTTATATTACGCTGCGTTGGAGAGTGGCGCTCTGAGATATGTCCAAGTTATTGGTTCCATAGCTCCTACCCGAGTTTATCAGTTTGTATGCACCTATTTTGCTATATACATACCTTGGTGCGATGGGTTCCTAGCAGGATACCCCAATTCTGATCACTTTCCGAGAGCAGCGCGATTCGCTGAGCAGCAAGATACCGCCTGGCTACCTACGGCGGGGTTAATTTGCCCGGGGCCTTGTCTATTGTCGTGTTATATCAGCTGTCCTCGTATTCACTTATCACACTATACCCCTTGCCGGATTCCGCCCTCGGCGTGATTCTCCTACGGGCCGCATCCGCTACACAGTCCTCCGACAACTCAAGCGGCCCGGCCAACATGTCGTCGCCCAAATGAGGCTATCTTTCTAGACCATGGGTAAACAATTACGTCACATTCGACATATCTAATCGGCGACAACGCCATCTGCTCCTGAAACGCACAGGGCTCCTACGAGTTGCTTGGCCAGCACTCAAAGCCTGCACTAGAAAATTGCACGAGACTGGCTGGTCCTACGATCGCTGACAGCGCAAGACGGCAACTGTAGGCGTGGTACTGCAGGTACTGTATGTGGCCTCCAGCAAGGCGGCAGGCTAGTGAACAGTGGCTGCTGTGCCCAGTTGGCTGCAAAGAGCTTGTGGCGTGTAGATCTTGGAAAACGCTGGATTCGTGGACCTCAAACCGTAGCAAGGAAAAGCCAGGAGCGCTTTGGCCGCAAAGCCTGAATCAAGTTCTGGGTCGTGCCAAATTACCTATCTGTTCCTTCGTTTCTTGGCCTCTTTTCATCAGCTGTTTAGGGCGCTCGACCGGTCTGCACTACGGCGGGAGCACATCCGAGAATGAGACGGAGTGAGGCGGCGGTGCTGCCATAGTATAGAGGCGTTGATTTCGATCGCGAAGACTTGTAACCGTTCTTTGGTATTTCGCAATTAGCAAGAGTGATCCTCGGCGACAGAGTTGTTGGCAGCCCAGACCGGCAGTTTTTTCTTTTCTGTCTAGCTTTGGGCCCATTGATGGTGTTGCGCCTAAATAGGATGATGCACGTCGGCATTCAGAATGTGTGTTTTGCGTCGAGACGTATGGGTTCTGCCTTTTCTCCGAGCCTTTTATATACATAGCGAAGATTCACTTCCATGGTTAGCACATCCTGTCTACTGTATAGGTTCTTTAAGGCTCTGATCACGAGTGAGTCAGTGACAGGAAATATAGATAAAGAAAGAAAAGATACCTATTTATTATATCTATAGAGAAGAAAAATAACTAGTCTTAATATAGTTGAATAGCTAATCTACATTTCTTTATTTTTTTCATTGTATGGATTATTATTATATAGCTTAAAATAGCTAAAGAGACCTATTTAATTTATATATATACATATATTACTTTAATAATCTATAATAGCTTTAGGACTACTAGACTAGATTAGATAATCTATATATTATTATATAATTTAGATTTAATATATTTAAATAAATACTAGAATTAGATTATATACTTAAAAATTAAATTACTAAAACTTAGTTAAAGGTTAAGATTATTTCTATAATATAATATACTTACTTTTTTCTATCTCTTATTATATAAATTTTAATATAAAAACTGCTACTTAAGATTTACTATAAAGTATAAAGAATATTAATAGCTAGAATATATAAAATAAAGAAGATATTTAATTTATTATAATTTATAATATAAGGGTTATTAAATAAGTAATATAATAACTATTAGAAAGTATAAATATAGAAAATATATTAATTATATTCTTCTTTAATTATCTCTTATATATTAAATTAATATATTATTCTATGTTCCTTTTAATATATAGACCGCTCTTTGTACCTAAAATAGGTAGGAAGAGCGAAATTAGCGTCGCACCATAGTAGGCCCACATAAGTGGTTGTGAATTTAGGAGCTGTGGTTGAAAGACAGTCAGGGCATATGTTATTTATAATGTATTACTATACAGCACATATTCAATATTCTAAAAAAAAAACGTTATCGAATTTGAAAAGTTATCATGTGCGCCTCAAATTTTTCTAGGTGGGCTTGTAATGAGTTATGACCTTGCACGTATAAACTGTAGTTCATATAATCCACTCGACTCAATTTTGTGTTTATACTGCCAAGAATGATGACACGTAACGGAGAATTTCGAAAGCCCCGATTTCTATGTCATCTACAGTGCTTCTACTCCCGATGACACAAAATTGGGTTCCTAGCTACCTCGTCTTCATCGTCATGGCATTGAAATACTCGATGACAACAAGTGCGGTCCCCAATAGCGAGTGGGGACCACTATCACCAGCCACGCCAGAAAGCATTGAGTTTATATTAGTTTCTCGCTGCCTCGTGGAAACGTGTTCTCACCTCGCGTGACCTCCCTCCATCGCTCTTCTATTTTTACTTTTTCTAGCCGCGGCGAAGTAGTGTGGCCCCGGAAATGATCCGCCTTATAGGACCTCGATGCTGCAGCCGTCGAACTCACGTCATAGTCGCGGGTCCTAAACACGACCACGGTGGCTTCTGTGTAGTTATGGTCCCTCCTCTAGTCGAATTTTGTCCCAAGCGCGCTGGTGTGTCTGTCACCCTAGGGTTACGTATAAGCAATCCGCTTCTAGGACAAATACTACGGTGTATTCATTAAGTTCGACACCGTTGATCAACCAGAGCATGAAGGCGCGGCGCCTTCGTCTTCATGGCACGTAGTTCGATGGGTCACATACGAAAATCTCAACCACACCATCATGATTTTTTAGTTCATAGTAGTACGTAAAAGAATGAACAAATCAACTTATTCAGGGTATTGTACTCGTGTCCTGTTGCGTAGCGTGTTGCAATAGGTATAAGAACCGGTGACGTTCCGAGCGCAGCCGCACCCAAGTGTAGCGGCAACATCGTCTCTCAAACAACAGCAAAAGACAATTCAGTAACTCGGAGTCCTATACCACAATGAAACCCGCTACCATCACCACCGCCATCGTGGCCTTCTCTGGCCTTGCCAGTGCCGCCTCCGTGAAATCTCCAAGTCATTCTCGGCCTGGTGAGCCTCCTTTGCCTCCTTGTCTTCCAAATCTTCCCTGTCATACAGTCTTTCCTTGGCCTCCTGGGCCTCCTGGGACTTCTCGCCCCCCTCTTCCTCCCCCCCTTCCTCAACCTCCCTTTCCTCCTCGTGACCTTTCCCAAGTGAACACTACAGAGGAGAGCTCTATGAAGGAGACGGCTTCTACTGAGTGTCAGAATTGCTATCCTCCTCAGTGAAGGATTATCTCTAATCAGGTCTCCGGATGCTTCGAACAGTCAACTCCAGCGACATTCGGCCGCTGTCCCCTCGCCTGATGAGAGTCCCTCCCGGCAACCTCGGCAAGTCGAATGGCACGGCCGGCTCCGCCAAAAATACTGTCGGACTACAGGCGCGCCGCATGCTGCCGTTTCACGACAACACAAAGGAAGACTCTGATGACAAGGCCGAGCCAGCCACGAGCCAGAACTCGCTGCCACTTATTGTCGACATCGAGCGTGAGCCGGTCAAGTCTAACGGGACTGATGTCAAAGTTAAGCCGTCGTCCAGTAGGAATCTTCCTACCCGCAGTATTGGGCTACCTGGAAATGACACGGCTAACGAAGCAATGATAAAGCTCCCCAGTAACGGAGATGCGACTGGTCACGGCGGCGAAAATGACAAGAAAATCGACAAAAACAACACGAGCAACACAACTGCCATAAACGACGACGCAGGCAAGAGCAATGCCGATGCCGACTTCCTCTCGAGAAAACAAGAACCAAAAGTGTGCCTGTTGAGGAACAGCAAATGTATGATGAAGAATGAGAATTTTCCCATCGGCTCTTGCTGTGAAAAATACGTTTGCATTGCACGCCGCTGCAGGCGTTGGGACCGCTTCGCCCACAAAGCCAAGTTCAAGACACATCTGCCCAAGCCGACGGAGGGGGGCAGCGAGATCGAAGTTTAAGCCTACTGATCGAGGTGGAGATGCATGAAGGCAGTACGATGGTGGGGCGATGTGAAGTTCTTGTCGCGCTTTAGATACCGGGAAACATGATCTAGAGTTTACTTTCATTGAGCTTTCTTTCGTCATTGATGCGTCGTTCTCTCTAAACAACTGCTTGTGCGCGACCGGTGCATTCTTCACGCGAGATGCGGCGCGATGGGACTTCTCTCCCAAAATGCTTCGGAGGATGGCATGAGGGGGGTCGTCAAGCTTCTAGCTTTCATCGTTTTCTGCACGGCATGTCACATACTGTACCATCTAGCACGGAAAATGGCTGGTCCAGGGGCACGAACATGTCACCCTCCCAACGCCTGTCTTCTCCGTCTTTGCCTCGACTGCCGTTTCTCCGTTCTGCGTGGCTCAACGCAATCACGTCGAGTTCATCACATCCCTAAACAAGACAACATGCGATGCCCGTCTGCCGTCCGCCATCAGTATCGAGTAGCTTGGTACGACAGCACACGATGACACTCCGTGAGTCGCGTCTTCGCTCCAGCCACCGAGGCCCTTCTCATCCACATATATCATGTACGCCGCTATTCCGTGTCCTATCGTACCCGCCCCCAACAAATGTAGCGAGTCCACGTATCTACTCTGCGCCTCGGTTTCGACGTCTGCGATTGTGACAAGTTTGTCGTCTGATTGGAGGATGCGCGCGAGCACGGTGTGTAGGAAAACGGTGCCTTCTGTGCGTACCGTCGTGCTCCACCCTCTCCATCCACCGAGCTGATCACCCGAGTAGGAGACTAGATGCGTGCTTGCTTCTGCCAGCCCCGACAGCCCCATGTGCGCATGCCATTCAACTGTAGACTGTCTCGGCAGCTCTGAGACCTCGACGGCGAAGAATGGCGGTATGCATGTCGCCGGCTCGTTTTGCTGCCGCATAGGAAAGACATCCCAGTCAGGGAGCTGGCGCGCAGAATTGCCGGTTTGTGGGCCACTGACCAGTGACATGTATCTCGAGTTATATTTCAGGTCCCATGGGTCTATCTCAGCTTCTTGAGGGTCGTCCTGCTCCTCTGGCGGCGCGTGCATCATCGCCCAGGCACGGTTTGCTAGCTGTGCTCTGCGTTGCATGTCGCTTTCGGAGGACGACTTGTCAAAATAGGCGACGGCGCTGGTCCACTGCTGCACCCTCATTTGCGCGCCTACGCGCCAGAGATGTTGCAGCGATAGAGTTATCTGCTCGGCGAGGGATGTGCGTGACGATGCGGGTAGTGTCATGCTCTGGGGTATGAGCGGTATCTGGCCGGCGATGTAGACGGAGCGTGGGCCGATGGCCGTCCCGTTGTGCGTCAGAGGAACGTCTACTGCTTGGCTGTAAGGGCCGATGTTTGCTGGTGCCCAATATGATCTCGATTGTACGTGCAGGCCTTCTCTCTGCAGAGGTCTCACTTTGGGAGCGGTGGCGTAGAGAATGATGTTTCGTCCTTGTGGTAACAAATCTCCGCAGGATATTGTCACTCTAGACGGGGGATTGGGTGCGGAAAACAGAGCGCCGTATGCTTGATTCACTCTGGCAAAGTCGGACATTCTCCGCAGAACGATGACAGTGTTGATCAGGTCTGCTGCTTTGAGACCATGCCCGGAAAGTGCCTCGCTGAGCTTGCCGATGACGCTGCTTGTTTCTTGCAACACATCGCCCGTGAAGTCCGAATCTGTAGTGAATTTCCATTGTAGCATCTCAAGACCTTGTGTGGATATAGACTTGGCGTGCAGCAGCGGCTTGAACTGGATGTCCGGAGCTGCTGAAATTGTCGCGTCTGTTTGACATGCTACCTCATCCAAAACCTGCGCGAACCGAGAATCGAACAGGTCTGGCACTCGCACAACAGCTTCCATGTCCCCTGATGGCGCAATCTTGTCTTCCAGGTACGCGCCGCGGGCCGATATCCAGGTCGAGCCGCCTCCCTCTCTGACGACAGCTCTCCCCTGCGCGGGAACCACAATCCTCTTCCTGAAGAGAGAGCTCGGCCCGTCGAGAACAAGCGTCTCAAACTCGCCACCTTCTCCCAAGGTTGCGCCATCGGCGGCTCCGAATTTCCGCAAGGCGTTTTTCACGCGCGCAGAGCCAGCCTCGCTCGACACGCGCTCCCACAGATGGCTCTCTTCCAGACCAGCGCTTGCGACCTTGACGATGCGGGCGTCCATCTGCGCAGCAGCCATGTCAAGCAGAAGCTGTGCCTCATTTTCCGGTGTCGCCTTCAGACTCGGAAGAATCGGATACTGCCACAGATAGGCGAGCGGAGCAAGACCGAGTCGCAAGGCAACGGACTCGACGCGGGTACGCTGGTAGGTGGAAAGAATGGCGCCTGAGCAGAGGGCGTTGGCCTCCGGGTGTGCCTCCATTATACGGCGCAGGAGCGGCAGCATGGACTCCGTCTCATCTGGCTCCTGTTGACCAAAGCGGTCCTCATCGCCGCCACCGTCGTATGCATAATCCCTCTCGTGGCGGAGAGCGGCGCCGCGTATGGGCTGTCGGTAGAGCGGGATGCCCGTGGCTTCTGCGTACAGCGGGATGACTTGGTGGCCGACGGTCTGGTACATGAAGCTGTTGAGGTCTTTCTCTTCGCTCGGAAGATCGTTGCTGGCGGCGGCGGTGGTGTCATCCAGCGGGGGAGGGTGGAGGTTGGCAAGGGCGACGATGCGGTGGCCGTTTCGCATGCAGTGCAGCAGGCTATAGAAGCTGTCCTTGCCTCCAGATATGAGGACAATCACGTCGAGGGCTTCGGCGGCCATGGCGGCTGAGATCGTACGAGAGTTTTATATCTCTGCCCGCGGCAGACTGGACAATGGCAACACATTTGGAGGATGAACGAGCTTTTTCATCAGCCCCACGTTTGCCGACTGGCAGTTTTACTTGGGTCTTGATACAGCCTGTCCAGCTATGAGCAGCAATCATCAAGTCCCGGAAGATTGTATCTCAATATCTCAATATCTGGTGAAGAGTTCGACGATTATCTCGTTCAGCAATTTTTTATTTTTTTTTGCTATCATTCCAGCGTTGTCATGACTATAAACTCGGCACGTTCAAGCACTCCCATCAGCCCTATCGCGCGGTCACTACTGATACAGTGTGTGTGTACAGTACGAATTACCATCACAGCGCCCTTCTGATCGACACCACTCACCTTACTATAAGTGTTTCTGAGATGACGTCGAAGTCAAGAGCAAAAAGTCATGAATCAAATGAAAAATGGCAGCCATCGAAGTCGAGAAGACCAGAAGCTGCCATATTCTCCAGACTCTACACTGTGTATTCTAGGCGCAGCTACATGCCGGTCGCTACCAACCATGGCCGAGTTTTGGACACTGCACGCAGTAGAGTGCACATTTGGTGATCTACTGCCAAGGGCAGCAATGGCCATGATAGTGCATCAATGCACGTGCGGTGTTCTCGTCAAAGACCATATATAGAATATGGAGAGCATCCTTCACCGCGCCTGTGCGTATGCCTGTATATACGTACGTGCATAGATATATGTCTGGGCGCTGCATAGCACATCGTACTCTGACACCTGCACTAAATCTGAAGGCATTATTTTCATTATCAACCCTGCGTCACAAAACTCGCATTGCCTCCATTCTCACTGAGCCATTTATTTCCTTTCTTTTTTTTTTTCAAATTGCTCCTCGATGCCCAGCCAGTCTCAGCCATCTGCTCATCCAAGACAATTGGACTTTTTTTTTTTTTTTCCTAGTTGTGCCGCCACGCATCCATCACGGCAATGACCCGATGAGCCTCGTCATTTCTACACCAAGATGAGACCCTTTTTTTTTCTTGCCTTCCCAGATATCCTTGCCACGCCTTGACCCCTTCACTCCCATGTTTTTTATTTTTCTTTCTTGTCTTATTTAATTCAATTCTCGTTCCATCTCGGCGAATTTTTGGGTCGGATGTCTTGGATATCTGCCGAGCCAACGTGTGTGTGTGTGTGCCCATAGCGGCGAGTCCATGGATTCTGTTTTCGTTAGCCCGCGACATGTCGGGGCGGGAAGGGAAAGTTGAACCGGGCACGGGTGCAAAATATCAGAGATGTCCCGTAATGAGATCCGCTAGCGATGATAATAAACGTCCGCGCAGGGGGGGAAGTGGCTGTCAGATATGACAAGACTGAGCAAGAAACAAGGACGCAGAGCCTTGTCGACGCTTCATCTGCGCATGCTTCACCGCTGCATTTTGCAGTAGGGACTTTTTTCGTAATGTGTTGATCAAGGATACGCGCGCAAGTTCGAGACAGACATGCGATAATCTGCACGCCAGTGCCATCATGCAGCAGTCATGATCATAATGTCTGCCGCCTTACGAACATTTTGTCTCGCAAGCCTTCCGGATGACTACGCCCCGAGACATGTCTCTTCTCTCTTGTTTTCCCCTGTCCGATTCCTTTTGCTTTATTCTCCGACTTCTTTTTTTTTTCTTTTGCTCGCCTTGTTTGTTGTCTTGATTATTCTCTTCCATGTACTAGATGCGCCGGACAATCGTTAGCAGGGGACAGTTGCAATGTCGGCCGCATCCCCGAACCTCCCACCACCTCACCCATGCAAGACTCAACCGTGCCATCCCATATCGCCACCTCGCTTGTCCGGGGTAATGTCGTTCTTCGACGAGAGGCCATTTGGCGGTCTGAGCGGGACAGGCTGGGACTCGGGGGGAGGGCGTAAGGGCTAGCCGCATCGCTGTCGACGGAGCGTTTGTATAGCACGATAATTGCTGGGGGGGGTTTCCACATGATTTATTGTTGTTATTTTTGCCTTGACCATCGGTTTATCTTTCAACTTTCATCTCTACGTTACGTAGTGCTCTGATTTACCATCAACTTGTCATGTCTAGTAGAATACAAAGTACTATAAATGGATCACAAAAGGCCATCTCAGGTAATTATGAGTTCAATTTCATAATGGCGATATGTCGCAATGCTAAGCCTTAGAAATGCCCATGATACTCCACTACATCGCAGGATTCGACGCATCCCGCCGTAGAAAGCAAAGAAGAAACAAAATGAGCAGGGGGCGGGCCTTTTGCTATTCGCAATACGTGGAGATGAGATCATATAAGCAACCTACCTTTCTATGTATACTCACCCCCCCCCCCCTTGGATGAAGAAAAAAAAGGGTCTAGATATCCACTACGTAGCTTCAGGTACCAGGCACCATTTCGCCAGGATGGAACCAGGATTGTGGGAGTGCTTTTTTGGAAAGGAAGAAAAAAAAGAGAAGCCGGGATGCCAGGCACACTGCCTTGGAAAGCATGACAAGGATTTGCGACCAGGAACCATAGTAAAAAGCCTTCTAGACTTTTTTTGACAGTCGAACACGTACTGCGCCAGGCTTCCACGACCCATGTTTATGTAGAGCATCTCCTCGGGCATAATACCTCGTCTGCATACCGCGCGGCGACAACCGATGCACATGCCCACGCCCATTCCTACAGTAATTGATTTCTATCATTGGCTTGTCTTGGTTTACTCAAGCAGCTCTTCCCATCTATTCAACATCTCAATCCCCTTTTTTCGTCTTCTCAGAACTCATCACGCGCGTACTATTTTTGCCGCACACTTTGTGCCTAAATGCAGCAGCCATCCAGTGCGGGAAATCACTATCCACTTCTCCGGTTCCGCGGTGCCAGGGTTAGGGTCCCATGCTTTCTCTGCGACTTCCATTGGTTCTTTATTTTCTTTTTTCTTTCTTAATTGTGTCTTGTTCGGCTTTTAGTCCTTCGCCACTTTTCATGCATTCTTTTATTGCCCTTCTTGGTGGCTATGGCAGGGAATAGGTGTCGGCCATACAATGTGAGGACAAATAGCGTCGAGAGGGGTGGCATGCCCGTCGAACTGACTCCATCCGTATACAAGTGACTACACAAGACTCGCGGCGTACGGCATCAAAGCATAATGCTGGGCGAACTAGACCAAGACTGCTAGAATCAGGCACAAATCACCGTCAAGTTCATTATGACAGTCACGTTAGTCTGTCGACTCACATACACGCAGCTGAGAGAAAATACATGTTCAGTCAAAATGGATTGTCAATTTAGTAGAAAAGACTTGATATAGCATGGGGTTACAGACCGGCAGCTTCCCATGGCGCAAAGATTACAACGAGAGTAAAGAAAGAAAGAAATCATCCTCCAGTCATGCAAATTAACAAGAGGTACGCGTACACTCAAACACCAAAACAGTAGCGCCCTCCCACGCCACACGTTCCCGGAAACGCCTGTGAATGAATGTCTCCGGCAATTTGTCCAACTTTTTTTTATAGTCGTTATGAAAAAACCGTGGCTGCTGGAAAGCTTCCGAGGGCCATGGTCATATGAAACGTTTGGAGTCCAAACTTGATACAAGAATTGAAATATGGTTGTATATGCAAGTCGTAAGCCGTTGGTTTTTCTTTTTGAAAGAGAAAAGGCATGTCTGATCCGGCCAGCTAAATATGTTGACATGTGACGGATCAGAAGACGCTGGTCATAACCACTGCTGACCTGGTCGAGATCCACAGAAGCAAGATATAGCAAGTTCGCAATCATGGTACTCGTAACAGGTTGGATGCGCAAAGCCTCACTCGGAGCGCTTGCGCTTCTTCTTTTCGTTTGCCTCGGCTGTCAGCAGGGGCAGCTCTGAGGCGACCTGAAACATGACCTTGCCGTATGAGAGATCGTGCCCCTGTGTGGCTGGCATCATAGAACTGGCAAAGGGGTGGGGCATCTGCTCGTCAAGTTCCACAACCATGGCGCCACCGGTGTGAGTACGCGCATGCTGGGCCAGGTTGTCACTTCGAGAAAACTTCTTGCCACACTCGTTGCACTCGAAGGGCTTCTCCTGGGTGTGAAGGGAGCGATAGTGGCGCTTCAGGTGTTCCTGTCGGCGGAAGCGGCGGTTGCAAAGGTCACAAACGAATGTTTTGGATGGGTCCTCGGTCAGTGACTGCTTGCGTCCGCGGCGACTGGGAGCTGCTGTTGCGGCCGCACTTCCATCCTCGGACGGGGAGGAAACACTTGACTCTGCAGAGATTGAAGCGGCGCTAGTAGCTTCAATGTCAGCTTCTGTGAGGTGGGCTACTGAAGCAGCATCGTGCGCCCTCTTCTGCTTCTTATCGCAGTGGAAATCGTCTGGGTGTCCATTCTGAGATTCTGCGTTAGGGAACGGCAAGAATGAGAAGTCCGGCTCGTCGTCGAAGCTCAGTTCTTCGTCAAAGTTGCAGTGGCCCAGAGTGACGATGGAAGACCCGGTCGAAGCGCGAGGTCGGGTAGCCTCGGTAGTGCTATTAGCCTCCATATTGACAAGGTTGATGAAGTCATCGTCAGAGTCCAAGCCTTCGAGATCATGCAATGTGGGGAGACCATTGGGGGCAACGGTGTCAAAGTTGAACGATGCTTGAGACTCAGCAAGGCTCTTGGTCTGGTCCAAAGCTGGAATGCTGATTTCAGCGGTCAGCGTGTGGTTGTTGCAACCGATAGCGGTCGTCGTAACTGTCAAGTTGCGAGGATCGCAGAAGTCAACATCTTGCTCCGACGAAATGGAGCGAGCATAGCATGGAGTCGGAGAGGGCGAGAGCGATGGGCATGAAGTCATTGACAGGAGATCGCTTGGATTGGCGTGGAAACCAAGCGGCTGAGCAGCCACGTAAACTATTGCCGGGTAAGTCGGCGTTCGACCGCGTATGAAGGGCACCAAGCAGCGCCAGTGACTTACTTGGTGTCATGGGGGACGGGCATGTGGACCAATCGAGAATTGATGCGTCCATGGTTTCGAGGTAGTCCTTGTTGTTGTGCAGTCCCTCGAAGCTAGAGAGCATTGGGTTGACCGGAGTCTGCATAGCGTCACACGTCTGAGGACTACCGATGGCGCTCCCAGAAGTGGAGAGCGGCGGCGTTGATGGAAAGTAGCCGTCATACATGTCTGTCTCGAGCATGATGGTAGCTTTACCAGCACCATTGCTATAAAGCGTCACCGGCTGAGAGCAAGAGGAACCGGGCCGCGAGTAGACTGGAGTCACTGGATGCTGAGAATGAGTTTTACGGCCATCAGCCGTGGCGGACTCGCATTGCTTTCGGAAGGCCTGCGCCATTGATTGTTTACGGAGGGTTGTCTCCATTGCAACGGAGATTTGGTTTCTGGGCTTTTTGTTGGAGGCGTAGACGTTTTGGCGGGCGTTTGTGCGGACCTGCAAACGTCCTGATTAGCTCCATATACAACGACTTGCAAAGCGGCGCGGGTCAACTGACCAGCAAAGGGCGGCTGGCGAATCAAGAGCAGACTTGAATATTAAAATGTATTGTTGTGCCGTTGCATGTGTAGTATACAGACTGCTGGGAATGTAGCAGTGACGGATGGTTGGGACTCGCGAGGCTAAAAGACAGGGCAGTAGAAGACGCCAACGTAGCGACGGAGTGCGTTTGTTCGATGACAGAAGGAGTGTGGCGTTTCTTGTCGAAACAAAACCAAGGCGAGTTGTCGTTGACTATTAAGGCTGTATTGGTTGTTGTACAGGACTCGTGAGGCAACCTGGGATAGAAAGAATTCCAGGCAGGAGCGGAACACGGGTGTCGTTTGTGATTCAAAGGAAGGTGTAGGAAGATCGATCAAAGCCAGTGAAGGATGGAGGACTTCCGTTGATATAAAAAAAAAAGTAATTTGTTAATTTGTCCGCGTAGAAAGAAGGAAGAAGAAGTAATAAGTGCACAAAGACGAAAGAGCAAGAATATCCCAGCAAATATAAAAAAGCACGGTTCCAAAACAGGATGCAAGGGGAGGATGGAGAGGAGGGGGGCCTAGAGGTCATAAGTAGTGACGAGAGGGAAAAAAAGTACTACTGAAGCCGATCAGGTCAGTGACCCATCGGCCATCGAGCCATCGAGGCAGCAAGAGGCAAGCGACAGTGATAGGCAGGCCCCAGTGGAAACGGCATTCATTGGTCGTCCGCGCTCTCTACGTCCTGGACGGCTGTCTCACACACCCACCACCACGCAATCCAGACGAGAGGGAATAAGTGGCATGGTTTGAAAAGAGTGGTCACTGGTCATCAGTGTGGCAGTTGAAGCAAAAGAGCTAGGAGGTGGGTGGATGGATATCAAAGCGGGCACGGGCAAGGGCTTTTTTTTTACGGGGCCCGAGCTTGGAGGTGGTGGTGGTAGCGGGCGAGTGGATAGGTGTAATAGCGAGGTGGTGAGGTGTGTGTAGTGAAGGAAGCCTCTGGACGCCCCTGTTAGGAGCCAGTGCAGGTGCTTGTATCTCTTAGGGGGGGGTGGGAAGGGGAGTAGACGGAAAGACAGGTGAGAGTTGAGCGAAGAGAGGAAAGAAAATAAAATATATGAAAAAGAAGAAACACCAGGGTGGGATGTTGGAGTCCCGGTCGGGAATGGTGGGGTGGCGGGGTGATATTGGTGGGGAGCTGGTACCTCTTTGGTAGCTACCGATTGCGTAGCCGCAAGTTCAGCGTTGGAGCGGGGGGGGGATGGGAAGAAGGACGAGCCTCTCTGGCGTTGCGTTTTTTAGGTGCGAAACAGCTTGTCTACCCAGTGGTTACGCACCACTACCTCTACAGCAAGACACTAACAGCTAGCGAGCACCAGCGGGCGCTAGGTACTTCCCCCTCCCCCCCCCCCAGCTGGGGTTTTTTCTTGTCCATCTGTGGAAACATCACCGAGCGGCGCAGTCACGGCCCAGGAGCTAAAAGCGTTACGGAGAGGTGCATACAAGGTATGCTCATTGGTCGTGCTAATTCTGGAGAGCACACTTGTTGTTATAGCCAGCATCCACGCCAAGGTACATACATACATGTACTGTATGCACCTGTCAGGCACTAATTAATGAATACAGCCAAGCCTGTTATTGAGAGGCGCTTTTCATGCTCGTATTTCCTTCGCCTCGACTATGCAACCTTGTGGCGGTCCTACATGACATTGTGAGCGGCAAATTTAAATAAAATATGATTCAATAAATAAAGACCCCTCCCTAGCTGCGACTTCTTTTTATTCCTGGCTTCTTGGGCCCGGGGAGACTAGGAACCTGACGTTGGTGCAGGCATATCCCAGGCAGAGAAGAGAAAATTTTCCTACCGCGATATTGATTGAGAGAGCAACTCCGGATTAAAAAAAAAAAAAGAAGCCATTTTCAGGTGGTCATGGAATTAGATAGGCACGGTGGACCAGGCATTACTTTATTCTACTACGTACGTCTGTGCAAATTTTATTCTCTGTGATGCTATGAAGAAGAAAGCAGCGATCGGCCTGTCCAAGTTGGTACAACAGCATAGTTGGAGTAGACAGATACATGCGTGGGAGACGTAGGCTTTTGGTTACGAACTCGACTTTCTTTGCTTTGTCCTTGCTCGTTCGAAGTTTATATTTCTTTTGTTTTTGATAAATAACAACTGCCGTTCATGGACGCGGGTTTCCGTTTATCGTATAGCCTGGCATTATGGCAGGCGTTTGGAATCCCAAAAACGCAACCGACGGCTGCGACACGAGGTTTCGCCTACGCGCAGCACTCAGCCCCCTCTGCAACGGCCAACCACAGGACAGGCGCGCCCATTGATGACGCGCGTATTTGCACAGGCGTGATTGAGTGGCTGCTGCTTTTTTTTTTTTTTTTTTTTTTTTTTTTTTTTTTTTTTTTTTTTTTTTTTTTTTTTTTTTTTCTTTTTTTTTTTTTTTTTTTTTTTTTTTTTTTTTTTTTTTTTTTTTTTTTTTACTTTTTTTTGTTTCTTTTTTCCAATTGGCTTTTTGTGCAAGGTTCTGTCATTTTTATCATTCCAGCTATTTTCATGCCGAGCCCAGTTATGGTCACAGTGGTGACGGCTACTGCATGATATGGATTTTTTTTTTTTAATACGTGACTGGTCAGCGAGCCCACACCACCATCGGCCTTCACAGACACCACAATAAATAGGATTTTCTTGAAATTATAGTAAAGATGTTATCAGCGCGAGTGGCACAGAGAAAAAAAAAGAAAGCGTGGTGAAAAAGAAACGGTGTGCAGCCCAACTGACCAACGATAGCCAAGAATCACGTCTGCGCACAGTCATTGGGCGAGCCACCCTGCGCGCGCGCGTGCTCGACCAAGTCAGGGCACCGGTACAGGCGCCCGCAACTTTAGTGCAGCCAGTGTTCGTCAGGCTTTCGTGAGGGAACAATGTTTCTCTCTCGCGCGTGATACGCCTGTTCTCGTCGCTCGGATGATCTCTATGCTGTTTTGCGTCTTTTTTGTTTTCATCTGTGCTAACAAAGCGGGTTGGCTCTTCGTCCCAACGCTTTGATAACCATATCGACTAACCAAAACTTTATCGACATCCTCTCGTCCCAGATATGCACGACGATGGCGGGGAAGCAAGCGACTAGTAACAACGGGACAGCTCTACGTCCATATACGGTACATTGTACTACTGCTACTACGTACTAGATACGTGGCGCCCCGCTAGCCCTCGGACCTGATCATCGTCTTTTCTCGTCGTCTTCGCGTCTTTGACTCCCAGAACGATATGTCATGATCGTCTACTCTACTACATCAATGAATTGTTTTAGTGTCCGAGCAGAGAAAACTATGCAGGCGATTCAAGACATAGGAGAGAAGATTGAGATTGCTAGTTCTTTTTGGTTTTTTTTTTGGGTTATTTTCATCATTTTGAATATTTCCTTCTTGGAAAAAAACAAAAAAAAAAAAAAGGATCTGGAACAAGGCCGACCTCATTATGATTTTAGTACAATCAATACGAGAGATATGCGGGCACTCGTTCCGTGTCATGTCGCTGTGGGAAAGCGGGCTGTGCATGCAGTCTCCATCACTGCATTGCATTCAGCTGCATCCAACACGGCTCGAATATGTATGATTCAGCTGCGGTGCAATCACAGCATAAGACTCGCGAAAAGTGTGAACTTGAGATGGGCGAGTCGGGCATCGCTCCCATCCATCACATTATCCGACGCGTCACTGATACACATGCACCCACTACTACCTCCTACATTACAGCACGTACAACTACTGTGCCGTGGGTGTAGCGGCCGAGGTGGAGGCGCGCCATCACTCGGCTCTGAGCTGTATCATCGAAGAGGAAGAAACATGTCGTCAGCGTCATCAGAATCCGCTTGTCTGGATGGGAGATGGTGCGGATAAGCTGATTGCTCGAGCCGCAACATTATTTTGCCACGTAGTAGGCACATGTAGGGTGCAGAAGCCAGTCCTCGTCGTCGTCGTGCTTCCTGGTCTGGCGGTGCCGTACCAGTCCGCCGGGGCAGGGCCTGTGCATCATTGTCCAAAAGCACAGGCTGACCGGCGCCGCCTGCACAGCCCAGCTCGTTGGGACACGGCAGATGCTTGTTTTCTCTGGACCCCCACCGGTCGCCGCCGCTACACACGGTCGTTGTTGTGGCGCACAAACGCCCAAAGAGTTGCACGCTTCGACGATTTTCGACTTTTTTTCTACGCCTTTCCATCTATTGTGTCGTCGATCACAATGGAACGAGTTTTTTTTTTTTTCGCCGTTTTTTTTTCTTCCGCTCATTGTTCGCAAAATAATAGAACAAAGGACAGAAGAAGAGAGCTTTTGCCCAGACCAATTTGTCCGAGCATTTTACCCCACGCGACTTCACCGATGAGAATACGTGGCCAGAATTAATCCATGAGACCTAAAACGGACGCCAACGCTCATAGGCCAATGCCACCAAGTTTCTTCGCTACGCGCAGTGGATCTTGGCCATGTTTTGTGTTCCTTGTTTTTTTTTTTTTTTTCTCTCTTTATTTTTCCTCTTTTTTATGGCCTCGTTTTTGTTCGCCGGGCTCCTGAGCATCAACATTTTCCTAACCGAGTAGCCGGATCTTCAGCCGCGGAATGCAGACTTTAAAAAGGCCATCGTAAACGCCACGGCCCATGAAACGGACAAATAGACCTAATCTTCAATATTGCGGTGGCGTTTGTCCAAGGGTGAGCTGGGCTGACCAGGTTTGATAAAACTACGCGAGAGGAAATGAAAGATATGGGTGTGAGAAGAAGAAGAAGAAAAAAAAGGATGCCCCGCCACGGCTCGCGACGCTCGCGGGCCTCCCGAAGCCATTGAAGAGTTTATTGAACCACGGGGAGAAAGCCCATTAAATTCCAACTGTCTGAAGCGAGAAGAAGCGGCCTCGAATCACTGGAGTCGTCTCACCATCTCGCGGGTCGATGGTCGCGAGTCAGTCGATATTCCATGAATAGCAACTCGGGCAATAACTCTCCCCAACGCCAGGTCGGATCCACCACTATGCACGCCCGAGGAGAAAACAACTGGCAATAAGGCTTCGGGGAAACAATTAATAATGGATTTATGCGTCAAGACGGCAGCATTTGCACCTGATCCTGAATGTCTCAGTTCGACTTTGGCAGCTGTCTGGAAAAGGCTCGCGCCGATAGTAGATGTGTAATTCCCCGGTGCGTCGGGTAGGAAGGCACGCAGGCCACAAAGATCGAACGGACACTTTTTTTTTTTTTTTTGGACTGCTGGGTTGATAATTTCCGCGACACGAGCCCTGGAAAAGAGAACATTGTATGAAAAGCCGGCACGTACTTTATTTCCTCATCGACGCGTGCGGTTGAGGAATTTGCCGGTGCGCTGTTGTAGCACCGCTGAGTCTGTCTCGTTAGCGCTTCTTTAGCAAACGGTGGAAGGACGAGGCGAGCATTCCGTCTTCCGCGACGGCTCGCAGGATTTACTACGAAACGTTTACAGATATACTGTACACAAAAGTCACGTTTTTTTTTTTTTTTTTTAATAAAAGTAAAATGAAAGGTAACAGCCCCTGGAAGTAGATCTTTGCATACTGAGTCGACCATAACTATGCTACCTACTGTGCGTGGCAAGCGGTAGACAAAAAAGGCGAGCGCTCCATGCATTTATTAGCATCAGGGAAAGCGCTTGCTTTTTTTCGTCCACCGCATGCGTGGGTATAGATTTTTTTGTCAGTTTCTAATTTATGTTATGAAAAGAAAAAAAAAACAATCAACCATAGTCTTAAAAACCCGTTAAAAATCGAACAGGCGTTACTAAAGCAAGGAAACCTGGCAACTAGGGGCCAACTTTACATTCTACGTTATACGTTATACTATAGGGTAGGGCCGTACTAACATTTGTGTGTGTGTGCAGTAACGAAGTAGATCAAGACACTTCGCGGCATGTTGGCGCTAGATAGCCCAGCCGAAAATCTGTGACCATTCTAGCTAGACCAATAGGAGAGAAGGACGAATTTCATTGCAGCACGTTTTAGTTACGACCAAGTGGTGCTGCGGATGCTGCATTACGCATTGACTGTGGAAGAACATAGCGTATGCAAGCAATTGAACGAATGCATTGCTTGAATGGTCTATTTACTGCATACATGATCAAACAGGATTCCGCCTCGCGTCCTGGTTTATACGATTGTTCGCTGAGAAAATATTTTGCTTAGCTAGAGGAAAAGGCCCGTTCCGTTTGTTGGTCGGCTATAGCGGCGCTAGCTAGAGCAGGAACGCATAAAAAGCATCGTACCTACTGTGCTACCGTAGTTGTACTCGTATTGTGGCTGACATATTCTCTCCGCTGGCATGAACATGTCGAAAGTGAGCTGTCGAATCGGCTAAGAGGTTAATATACCGTCGACCAACTACATGCGGTGGAAGAAGACGACAATTGGAGACGCACGGGCCGGAGGGCATCCTATTGGTGGCCGCAATGGCTTTTCGCACCTGAAACATTGGCGTTGCATTAGCTCTGTCGTGCCTGTACGGACGGCTCGGTGGTAGTTTACCGTGCCGCTTTGGCTTTCAATACTTGGCAGTCTACTGCACCATTCAGGAAAAGATTTTTCCTCCATTGCTATTAGGATAACTGCGCAGATAAGCAGGTGGTGAGGCCAGAGCGATATGTACGGGAAGCCATAGCGATAGCGGAAATGCATTCGGGCGACAATCTACAGACTGTGAACAAATGATGGATGAACAAATCTAGTGCGGATCGAGCTGGAGCTAGCGTGCGCAGATGGGCGATAGGGACAAAAAGTCCCATCCTGGGATTCTTTTATTTCCCGTTCAAACCAACGCGTCATTTCAACAAGAAATAAGACCTAGTCGCCACGGAGTCCGTGCGGCGACGCGCGTGTGTGCGCGGGCAGAAGGTGGATTCACAAGAGCGAACGGATTTTCTACGCAAATCGGGCGCGTGGACCACGCGATGTCTTTGGTCCGCCACTTGGCTGACCACCCTGCAACGATGTAGAGGCTGGAGTGCAACGCACACGGGTCTCTTCTAACACGTGTTGTTACTATTCATCTCTGATGTCTCCTGCTTTCAAAATGACAAGTTTCACCCGCTGGTGAGATTGAAGATTATTTGCGGGCGCCGTTGCTCGCTTACGCGACCTTGTACTTTAGTAGTCGGATCATCAGACTGGCAAGTATGAGAGTTTACAAAACAACGATAAGTGAGCAGCGACAGTAGCCGAAATGAATGAATCAATGACAAAACGAGTCCGTATGTTCTCTTTCAAAAAGAAAACGAGGAAATAAAAAAGTTCAAATCGGTGTATTAGCATTGCGGGGTGCCGAGGAAGCACAAGCTTTTTGAACTGATCAGCGATATCGTAGAGGGTCCCTGGGGTGGGTTGTGAATAAGTACGAGAGGCGGGGTTGAGATGTAAACTGTGCGTTTCTTTTTGGTGCCTTGGTGCCTTGGTGCCTTAGAAGGCACCTGTGCACAATTTTCTTTTCCTCCAGGTCAGTTTATACCGCTGCGTAGGTGGAAAACCTGGCCTGCCTGCCCGCTGTTCCTGCATTAGCTTAAAGCACAAAAAATTGATGCTCATCATCTCCGCATTGTGCATATCATCCTTGCGGGCTATAGCCACCCCCTTCTAGGTCTATTTAAAAGCACTGCCTACATGATGTGGGACGCATTCGAAGAAGAATAAAAAATAATAATTAAAAGATAATAATAATAATAATAACAGTAAATTGTGTGAGGGAGTCGGAAGCGAGACGGTGAGAGGAAAATAATTTGTTTTTGTGGTGCAGCATCATTTGCAATTGTGCGGCGCTCGGCTGAGCTGAGCCCTCTTGTTTCGATTTTTTTTTATGTCGCTCACTAGGACTAAAATATGCTACATCCCCGTTCCACTTATGCAGGTACGGGTGGGTCATTATGCACAGTGATGTAAGGTAATCAAATGCTCCCACATGCAGGTACGAGATCGGTCGACCATGACTGACGGACAGGTAAGTCGGTATTACTCCACAGCACTGAAGGCCAGAGAGGTTGTACTTTTGCCACTCGCAGATGCCTCTTGCAGCGTCTGGACAGCTGCTTGACAATGAAAAGGCGAGCGATTCGTACACATGTCCGGGTACAGAAACCGCTAGAGTCTTCTGTACGTCGCGTGCTGGGTACTCACCCTCGTTGTACTGTAATCGATCTCGTACAGACGCGCAAACAAAACATTCCGATTCCCGTCCTCCTACCTAGGTCTTCCTCTGTTCTCACGGTCCTTTTCGCGGCGACTACCAGCAAATCTCGTTTTGGAGGTTGTGACCCACTGTCACCCGGCTCTGCTGCCGTCATGAGGGTTCTCTTCGACTGGCTTTTCCGAAATGTCTTCCCTCATGGTTGACCGAATTTTCGCCTCGTCACCGCTCCAGCACACCGCCCTCCTAAAAGTCGAGCAGTCAGTTTACATATCAAACTTGCAGGGACAGCAATTGACGTCGACAGGGAATTCGTCGGCCGGTTGCGAGATGCGCATACAAGGTAGAATTCGACGAAGTCGGCAAAGCAACTGCCGCAGACGCGACTGGCCACCTTGTGTAGGCCCGGGGAGGGGTGCGGCTTGGGCATTGTTATTTCGGGTCTTGGCCCGACCTGGACCAAGCATCCATCATACGGGGCTGTCTAGTTAGTTCGACGCGGAGCTTTTATTCTTCGGCCAGCTCTCATCTCTCTCGCATTTTCTCGAAGAACACTTGAATACCAGTTGTTGGAAAGAGAGAGCTGCACGCACCTTGTTACGCCTACGTCGGTGGCAATACTACCTCGCCGGGACCCAGGCGCCAGGTTCTCAAGGCCTGACCCTGCAGAGGTCAAGGATACGGTTCTTTTAGCCACCCCGGCGTCGTGTTGGCTGGCTGTGGAGGCAAATAGTCCCGCAGTGCGCCATTTCATCTTTCGGCCACTAGGCCAATCACATCACTAAGAATCTCGAATCAGGTCAGGAACACGATGATACGGTGATACGGTGATGGGCACGATTTACGTCCCCATGATGTGCCCGAAAAAGAAAAAGATTGACATAGCTACGTCAATTGCCGGTGACTGTCTGTTGATGCTGCATTTCCCCGGGTGAGGCAAAATTGTTGTCTACCTCTTCTCCGTGTCTAGCAGGATGGCTGACCCGGCCTAGAAAAGCCGTTAACTAATGTATCGAGACTCTGGCTCTTCAACAGGCCTGCATGGCCGAGCCTACATATTCAGGGCACGTACAGTACCGGCCCGGTTAGACCTGGAAACCAGATGAACTGGCCCCGCCGCCTGAGACTCTAAACAGAGCTATAAAACCCACTCGAGCAAAGCTGACCATGATCCTTGCTAGAGCTCGATGCCTGCCTTGCCTGGGTATTCTGCAGTCCCCGGATTTCATTCCCCTAGTGCACGCTACCGTGCCGCGGCGCAGTCAGGTCAACTTGGCCTGCTTGGGGCCTACTTGGCGCAATTCTGTAACGAGTCTGTGAAAATTTTCGCCCATTTTTAAAAGGGTCCAATCTAATTACAGTTATTATGCGCACTGGGGCCAAACGTCTTCTCGAAGGCTTCTCAACTCGTTGCCAAAGTAAGCATGCGAAGTTGATTGCAGCGACTGCCATGGTCGATATCACCCCCACGGCTTAATAATTATACAACCCACGATTTACCGTGCTCATATGAAGTCAAATAGGGTAGTGGTCTATTTGGGTCACCTCGCCGACGCTTGGATCGTATCGTTTGGTTATGACCCCGAAACAGGCAACCTAGCAGTTACTCACTTCTTATCTCACAAAGGACGAGACCTATGACAGCATCCCTAATTATACCGCCGGTACTGTAGGTGCAGAGCCTTGCCTGCTCCGATGCCTATCCGACTTTCTTTCTTTTTCATTAGTGTTTTGCTTTTCCGTGAGACCTGTTCGGTTCACCCTGGCACGTCTCGTGGGCTGGCCTGATGTTTCCTTTTGAGTTTGAAGCCGTTCTTCGGTACCACTGTTACGGGTCTCAGTTTTGCTTTCTCTGGAATGTATCGTATGGCTTGGTGACTTGTCATCCGCTTGGACGGCCGATAAAAGACCCTTGATCGCGACGATCTATTTTACCCGAGTCCGACCGCGGTGGCGGCGCGCGTGAATACCCTTCGTTCTTTGTTTCACAGCCCAATGGCCACGTAATGGTGATAGGCGAGCAAGTTGACTCGACCCGGCAAGTGAGCTGGCGCGGCCAGATACGATCGAGTCATGTACCCGCGTAGGCTCTGGTGATTCGCCTCTTTTGGGACAATGCCTCATGTATCGCTATTTCTGAGCACGGCCGTACCCCATCATCGCATTGACACTAACTGATGAACTGGGCGGCCATTTTGTTTTGCCCGCCCGCCCGCCCGTCCGCGGCGGCGCCATCGTTTTCCTTCTTCTTGGTTCCTTTCCAGTTTTTTTGGAACCAGTCTAAACCTTGGCCCAGCATCCGGTTGTTTCAGCTTGATGATTTGGCTATATTTTCTTTTTCTCTTTGGGTTTTG
Organism: Niveomyces coronatus; assembly: GCA_018831755.1. Classification (NCBI taxonomy): domain Eukaryota; kingdom Fungi; phylum Ascomycota; class Sordariomycetes; order Hypocreales; family Cordycipitaceae; genus Niveomyces; species Niveomyces coronatus. The sequence continues at coordinate 48,247 of JAFEME010000048.1, read as the reverse complement.
CTCCTCGCTTCAGAGCCAATTATATGCTTGAATGTTTCGAAGAAAGGTGGAAACTTTTCCGATATGCGTTTTTTTTCTCTCTAACAACTACCACTGCAAGAGTTTACATGGCGTCGTAGCCTTGAGCGTTGTAAGCTTGACAAGTAGATAGATACACACAAGAATTATAAGCTGGCTGTTCAATTTCGCTGGCCGGAGAAGAGTCGATAGAGAGGTCCGAGGCCAGAATGACTTGGCAAGGGAGGCGATTTCGGCACTGATACTTGTCTCAGCCGAGGCGAGCCTCGTTTCTGGCCTGTGGAGGCAAGTTTCCTTTCTTTTTCCCTCAACTGTCTTTTCCTTGTAGGGCTTGGGGCTTGGTAGGAGAGTCAGTATACATCCGGGGATTCAATAGGTAACATCCGTTGGCGCTCTGCTTTCCTCGAAAGGCGAGACATGTTGTCGTGTTCTCTCAGCTTCAGGGTCGTTCGGGTTTGGAATAGGGCAAATAGGCAGCGCCGCCGCTGGCCCGAAGCAACTGGTTCATGCAAGGAAGTTGAACAAGAAGAAAGCAACTGCAATGTGGCTGCTGTACTATCACGACAGGACTTTCTTTTTTTTTTTTTGGCGCCCTTGGCAACTTGGTTCTTTGATTGTGCATGTTTTTCCTACATGTCGCACATGCAACGGTTCTTGATGCCCAACCGTGGGCCTGCCCAGGACAGAACAGCAGCCCGAGATGTCAACGTTTCCCAGATTCTTCCCTGCTCAGAATGACGACGTAGGATGGCGCAGGTCATGATTGCCAGTCTTGTATAGCTAAATGGAGAGATCGAGACGAAAAGGGCCCGAGCGGGCAGATTGCCACTGAGATGTGTTTGCCAGGTGACAACCGTAGTGTCGCGATGCAAGACATACGATGGCCGGCCAGCGTTGTATTCCTTTCTTGATCCGGAATTGTTTGTAGCATACCTCTCGGGCTCCTCGGCGCGCTCTGAGTCAAATTAAAAATGTACTTTGTGGTTCGTACAACTGCATGTCTATGTTGTCTTGCAATGCTGGCGGTGTAGTCGGCGTTTACCTGGGTTTCACCTCATTTGCGTGCGGTTGATGTCGAGAAATAGGGGTGCTTCATTGCGCTCGGTAGATGGGACCAGTCCAGGACCTGGGAGAAGAGCTTCTCGCCCATAGTTACTAGATATTGTCGCAAGAGAAGCTGCTGTGTAGGTTCGTGAAGAGGTGTCTGCGAAACCGCGACACATAGCATGAGGGCAACTACGGCGGGAACATTGCCGATATCTCTATAGTGGATAGCATTTATGGTTTCTTAAACAATTTAGAATAAATCGTCGTTATTAGATCCATAAGAAGCGCGAAAAAGGCCTTCCGCCCGCTCGACTTCCGCAAATACGTTCCCCTCCCACATTGAAGGCCTTGCAGCTGTAGGGTAGGCAGAGAGACTTGCTTGATAGACATGACTAATTCTTTTGCTGATGACTTCGTTCTCTATCATTTTTTCAGTATCGAGGCAGGCGCGACACTATAGCGCGATCTTTTCTGAGGGCTCATGACCCTACTTGGAGGATAATGATGCGATGTGCCGCTCGCCGGCATGATCTCGCCGTCCGATTGCCGGCAAAGTTCGGCCGCGAGCGCGCCGAAACATCATTAAAAGACGTCCGTCACTCATCGCCCGCTCTCCGCATCAAGCTTTCTAGCCACGATACCACGTCCTCAGGAGCGCTGACTGGGGGGAAATGGTCGGCCTGGCTTGTCGTCAAGTCAACCTTCCTCCCTTGCCTCTCTGTACCATTCCAGCTGTCCTCGATGGTCTTGATTGCGATCCGCTGCACCTCTGGGACGACGCATTTGTCATTCTCACAGAAGAACCAGCTGACAGGAACCTGTGTTTGGTGTTTGTAAGGATTTTGTCCGAGTTGTTGGGACAGATTGGGGCAACAACTTACATGCTTATAGCCTGCGTAGGTCAGAGGTTCGACAAAGGAAGGACCTGCATGCCGCCCGAATCCCTCTGCATGAGCGATGCCATCCGCGGGATCTGAGCTGCTGAAGACAACCCGAGCAGTCTCTGCGAGGTCGGAATGGGACATCCAACCGTGCGCGTCGGTATCGATGGGCGGCGCCCCTCCCGCAGGCACGGCCGCGAGCGTAGCGACCAAGTCCTGCCCGACGCTGGGCACGACGGCGGTCATGTATGCCAGCCGCACCACTCCGCCTGGCTTTCCATGAGACTGACGCTGATGCTTTGCTATACCGTCGATGGCCTGCGTGGCTGGGATGCCGCCGTAGCTATGTGCCGCGAGGACGACGTCCTTGCCCTGGTCGCCTAGCTCCGTGACAAATGCTTTGATGAAGGCCGCGTCACTCGACATCGAAGGCGCAGCGATGTCGGGCTTGTAAGATGCAGGATAACATGGCGGATCCAAGACAAAGACAGCGTAGCCCTTTGTCCTCAATTGATCAGCCGCGTCGTCGTATCGCGAAGCGTAGGTAAAGCTGCCGGGAACGAGGACAAGTGTCGGATGCGTCATGATGCCTTAGATGCTTGTCAGATGAATGGCATTGTTGTTGTCTTTATGCGACCTCGTGGCTTACAAATTCGAGCATGACGAGAGGTGTTCATCGTGACTCCATCGTCCAATCATTAGGTGTTGCTGCCGAGATTCGGCAATTTTTTACCCTGCGTCGCCTCAACTGATCAAAAACTGCCGACTTAGATAGTGAGGCCAAGATGCATACCTGCGTAATTTTTTTTTTCGAGTAGGACTTGGCGTACCGAGGCAGTCGCTCGCGAATTTGTAATCCTGATCTCTAAGCACCAGGCGCAGGGCCATTCGTCGATCGCGGCTTTGAGAGGATGAGAATCAGTTGAGTTACTCAGCCATGCTTAGAAATTGTCGCGGAAATTGTGCAATTGGAGCCCAATGGAAGAGATCGAAAATTGGAATTATTACCAACTGCGGATTCTAGATGTTCACGATAAGCATTTCATCCTCTGGTAGCTGTTGGCTGGGACATCACGTAGTGTGTCTTTCTCAATTAGCGTATCTTGACCCGGGACGAGTACACATTTGGATTGGCTCTATGAATTGTGCCAAGTCGGTGTGGTATCGCGAGTCCTGTTTGGCCCAGTAATTTGCCTACCTCGTCTATCGGCTTGCTGCTTCGTGTCAAAGATCGTCGGTATACTGTCAAGTCGTAAAATGGTGGAATCTTAAGCGGTTAGCTGACTCATAGAATATTCATATGCCGTCGCCCAAAACGACCTTGTGCGATGCGGAGATTGCAGCTCTATTTCGGTTGGTCGCCGGACAATAGACGGCTTCTTGGCACAGCAGGATCACATCAATAAAACAGAAGTGTCACATTAGGTCCGCACCATCCACTGAGCTCTGCTTGCCGCGGATCCTCGACGCCGCGGCGCCTGAGCTGGTCAATGGTTGTTTGTCGTCCAGAGCCGTTTTGTGTAAGAGCAGTGCCGAGGTCCCGGCTCACCGAGAACTAGGCTGACCCTGAGTAAGGAGGATAACTGAAACATGTTTGATACCGCTACACAATGACACAGTGACAAGCATCCTGCCCACAATTCTTCGCAATCGGTTTCACTAGACGTGGTTTCGGAACCGACGTGACAGTCGCGTCCGTGTGGTTCACCTCATTTGCTACGTGCTTAGCCTTCCTTGGATCAGGTGCGAACGGAAGTTAGGAACTGGTCTGTGAACAGTGTACGAGTGGGCACGCAGCGAAAGGTGAAAGAGAAGGTGAAGACCACACGTAGTTTTTGAGAAGTGTTTTACGGTCGCCAAGGCCAGAGGTTGTGTGTACTTGGAGAATAGACTGAAACGCAAAGTATGAATCGGTTGAGGATTGCGCTACTTGTTGCGCTGGAAAATTATCCCATTAACCTATAGTAAGATGCTTGAGACCAAACGAAATCATGCATCTGGATAGTCTGAGGAATTGTGACGACTTTGACTCAGGCCTACCCCCTTGCCTGGTCCCGGCGTTCACGATTGAAAGATTGGACAAAAGCGTAGTCAAACACCGTAAAGATATCAACCATGTTACTATAGACATGCGCGACTTCTATTTGAGAGTAGCACAGAGAGAACCGCTCCTTAATCTTATAAATATGGAGTGAACCTGCCACCAGTAATGTTGGTGTTGATACTGCTGGGCTGTTCTGCGCCGGAGCTCATCAGTGCTGTGGCAACAAATCGTCTCCAAGGAGACGGCAATGTCTTAAGCTTGGCTGTTCTGAAGCAATGGTTCTGCAACCATCGAATCAGTTGTCGGCGGTGGACAAACGCTGGTCCAGACACCTGGGAATTGCAGCTCGAGACCGTCAGCTGAAATCCTACACATGTATGAGAGTAGTTGCCAGACTATGGGTTCCGCGATTGAGAAGAAGCAAGAATTTCCAGTGTCTCACGAAACTGCTGATATGCTCTTCAGGCCGCCTCCTTAGACGTTCGTGGGCTTAATGTTGCTTTGACTTTAGGGATAGTCCTCATTGCGCTGGGTAGTCTACTCAAATGCGACGGATAAAGACTGTGCGCAACATGATGCTGCAAGCGAGAGCTCTGAAGTTTCTTAGGCATGTAGAGCGCTTGCGGCCACAATCTGGCTCCTGCGTCGCGGTGATTGCGCTCTTCAAATGCGGGGAATATTGATAGAGCGCATGGTCACAACACGCCCATTCTGTATATTGGCGGGACTTGTTTCGATACGATCTGCGCAAGTATTGAAAAGACGATCCCAAATTCGAGTTTGCTTTCCATAGTTCCGTGCCTGTCTGTAGCCCTTTCGGTGGTGCAGATCATGATCCTCAATGACCAGCTCGGCTCCCATGAGCTGCAGTAGCCACGCGCAGGTCAATGGCGGTGTAGTATAGACTCTCAAGCCACTGTGGCCCATGACCTCAGTGTAGGCAACGTACTGAATGCAAACCCACCATGAATAGAAGTCCATGGGCAGATGCAAAGCTTTGAGGGTAAAGAAAGTAAGGAGTGGTGTGCCGACTATATCAAACAACTCTTGTTCGAGATCGGCATACGCTGTAAATAGAATGCTGGGGTGCTTAATTGTGTGATGCGTGCGATGGATCCTCCAGAGCCAGGGTACCTCGTGCCATGCACGGTGCATGCAGTAGTAGTAGAAGTCGAGGATAATGGGATACAAACTCAGGTAGATGGCAAGCCATACCCACCACTTTAGACTTGTCAAGTGGCTTAGAGGTTGCTGGCCTGGATCATACGCTACCATGACACACATGATGGTGCGGCTGCCGACAGTCAGAGGGAGAGACCAGTTCAGTTTTGTCGAGTCGCGCGGTGCCTTGTTGCGTGGATGGGCCTCTGCATCGAGGTAGCCTAGCGTCTTTCCCAAAGTTCGTATGGCGAGACCTTCGCTGCGCAGCAGAAATCGAAAAGCGTACACGTAGCCGATGATGAGGACGAGCCGGAGCAGGAAAGGATGATCATGGTGACGGTTACCACATGCAGAAAGCGCGGCGAGGGCAAGTTGGTGGATCGCCACGGGTAGTAGACTGTGAAGGAGAAGGAATTTGTGCTGCGACATCTGGTCCAGGCTTGGTATACTGTCGCCGCCAGGGCATGCGCGTACCTTGCGAGGTAGTATTCGACCCATGCTTGTTGTGTTGCTGTCCTTGCTACTCTGAGAAGCAGATATGGACAGCATTGTGGTTTGTGACAGGCATTGCATTGTGATATATGAACATCAGCCTTTGCCGTTTACGCTGGCTGGAACAAGTCCGGATCAAAAGTAACAAATAGAGTATATCGAGTCATAATATGACACCAGATAACGGGTGGCATGTGTATACGACGAGGGCGATTTCGAACGTGATGCACTCTTGCGCAACACACCCGGCCCACCAATATCCTGTGCTTATGAGGGCCCAGGAAGATACCTCATAGGGCATAGCAAGGTCTTTCACATGATACTTGGTGAGATATCCATCATGGAGATTTTCTACAATTTCTAAATGTAGCATAGGGCAATGTTGCATTGATCTGGGTTGTAAGCCGAGAATGCAACGCTGTAGCTGAAAATTGATTTCAGAAATTGTGCCACTAGAATATATTTAATTGATCCTCTAGTGCGACGCTAGATAGACCTATATTTTATTCACGTTTGATACCTCAGCATTTTAAAAAATAAATATTTTTCTGAATTATTCTAAATAATAATTTTATAATAGCCTTCTTGTTAGCTAAATCGCCTTAAACTAGTCGGAAATAGGTAATAAAACTATTCTTTATAATATGTAACATTCTAGTGCCGCTGTTTTATTATATAATATTTTGTGCTGTAATTAGAAGTGCTTAAGAAACAAAAAGTTCGCTATCTACTAGACTCATCCATAGCGTAGTCAGATATCAAAAACACTAGAACTGTGAGCAACTGAATGACCTTTGTCACTGCCAAGAGTTACTCCATCCATATTCCTGTCATTGTGACACGTGGAAGCAGAAAGCAAGTGCTTAATCTGAGCCGCTGTGACTGCTCGGAATTGCCGCGATCCTTCGCGGGTCGACTGTTCAAAGAATACAACGCCGTCAGAATCTCGCTCATCTATCCACTGTGGACAATAATGCTTATTTCGCGCTTTTCGTCGATTTATAAAATGTCGAGAGTAAAAAAGCTCATAGCCGTTAGGCTGATTTACTGTGACCGACTTAAAACTCCGTGATTCATTTTCAGAAGGGATAACGGTTTCCGGACCCCTGCCCCCGCTATGTACACCCCCTCATCGTTAAGCAATGCGTATTATACCGAGGATGTCGTGTATGACGGGGTAATCCTCAACGACGGACCAGCATGCCGGAGCAGTACATAAAAAGAGCCCAGAAAATATTCCTTCGATGTGGGTGATTGCTCGGACAATCAGCCTCGAAACCTTACACAAGCACCTTACTCAACATTCTGGAGAAGAAGATGGAAATCACTGGGCCAAAGATCATGCCTGGCGCAGAAGAGGATTTGGAGTACTTTAATAGGATCTCCGAATTCCGCGAGCGTCTAGAAAGAGGCAATGTCGTTGTCCTACCGCGCAGGGATAAAGAAGTAGATGGCCGTGGCAGCACTGGGAGACTCTTCAGCGAGACGCTCAACACATCTACGACAATACCGCGTTGCATTGTCACATTCGAGGACACGTTCACCGCACAATCTCTGGTCAAGTACTGGCTGCCGGTGACAACGTGTTCTGTTTTCTACGACTTGGGCACGGGTATCTGCGGCTTCGGAGACATTTGCCATGGCGGGATACAGACAACGCTTCTTGATGACGTGATGGGGGTTCTGGGCGTTCTCAACGCTCGGTTGCAGGACGGCCTGATCCCGTCCAACTCGCCGGACGCATACTTACCCACAAATAACGAAGGAATGCTCGACCTCACGAGAAGTTTTTTTGCTACTCAAGGACTCGAAGTGCAGTTTCTGCGGCCACTCCAGACACCGCAAGTGATTGAGGTGTCGGCGCGACTAGAAGAGGTTAACACGGACGGCAGCTCCTACACTTTGCTCGGAGTAATCAAGGATATGAAGGGAAAAAAGTACGCCACGGCGCGTACGAAATGGATTCTTTACAGTCGCCACCGGAGCCGTCTATAAGGCTTATGGGGGGGCCCATGCAATGTTTCATCGGAAACGGATACGCTTGCTGCTTTTTTTTGTTCAATGCGGAGTTTTAATATAGTCGTGAGGATGAGTTTCGGAATAGTAGTGCTAGAATATGACCAGGAGAGTTCAATCAGATAAATAACCTCACCGGTGTGTGGCAAGCGGAATAGATCTGGCGTTGCCCGCGGAAGCTAATGAAGGGGGAGGGGGGTATAAGTGTTACGTGGTATAGTAGTGAATTTTATGGAACCTCGTGTAATCCGCGGGGGAATAGATTCCGCGAACGCATCCCCCTGCTAAATTCATTGCATACTCATGATCCTCAGGCGGATCATCTGACGGGGGCAAGGGGCAATGGCATCCCGGCCGCTACCCTGGTTTGAAGACTAGGCCACGGGCCTCCGCAGATGATGATGTGAAGTTTTACGAGCGAGCCGTAGACTGGCGAAGCACAAACACGACGACTTATTAAGAGGACAAAAGATAGATGGAATAGAATGTTTCTAGATTCAAGTTGGTGGCGATACCGATTCCGGAAGTTTGGTGTTGCAATAAAGATTTAGCCTGGCGTGATGTATACGATAATACCGTTTACATGCTCGGGAGCCTTATGGTGTGCCTATTTGCCGGCCTACAAGCCCTATGCCTATTCTGGCCTCTCCCGTATCTCTTCAGTCCCCACAAAGCACGATCCTCTTCATAGTGCCGACTCAGCCACATCCGTAGGCGGGTCATAGGCTCGACGGGTGAAGCCGGTCCTGTTGCTGAATGTGTGCTACTGTAAGCGTGCCAAGCAAGTCGTTTAACAGGTATACTAGTCAAAACGTAGAAGCCAAGATTCGCTGACTCTAGGCAAAACCCAATTTCTACTAAAGGAATAGTAGAGTTGTGTATAGGATACAGAAGGCTAAAATCTTTCGGAGCGTTCTTCACCTTGCTTCATCTTAAGAGAATTACTGTACCTTCTGTCTTCAAGATTTTCTCCATTAACACGCATGCGCATAACGGTAATAACAGATGGCAGCTCGGATCAGTAGAGCTGCCGGGAGGAGTTGGTGGTCTGATGTGTCCCCCACATGCCAAGTAAACGGGTGCTCTCACGTCAGCTTACATCATCTTTCCCGATACGTAAGAACAAGTTTCTCGGCTCTATCCCTCCATCGCCTCTGTCGTGGTCCTGAGCCCTCGCATAGAGAGATATTTCTCCCGCGCCTGTCGGGCATCAAAGCTTGTTTCACGAGGCCTATTGTTTTGGGGGGTGCGGAATTGATACCGACGAGAAGTAAGAGAAAATGACGAGACTGTCCTGTAACTAGAGCCATAGCTGCGCGACAACTCACTTGAAGTCAAAGTATTGCGCCGCTTCACTCACAGAGTTGTATCTGTAAGAGTCATGTGCATACCTCACAATCAAGACTAGAGGAAAGAACAAAGCATTATCTTAGTCGTGTATGGCATGCAGGCATGCTAGTCTAGCCCTGTATGTACATACATATATTTCCTGTGGCTGCTAAGGACAACCTGCTGTGCCTCGATCGGGCGTCGGGCTATTTTTTAGCCCCTGCCAATGAAGTGGCTCTCAACGGACGAAACAATCGATCAATCAGTTTCGGCAACATGCTTCATCTAGTTGGTCAATTTTCAAGCAGAGGGGGTTGGTGGGGTCTCTCTCGAAGAGAGACGATGTAATCATGAGTGGTGTTTTCGACCTTCCAGCTTACGCAACCATGGAGAAAGAGTCGTCGGCTTATGGCTGATACCAAGACGACAGGACGTTCTACAGTAAATCAATCAGGCGAACGCCGAGCTATGCATACTGAATCGGGGGTCAGCGCCGGCGTGCGCAAATCTGCTGCTCGGTTCCTTAGCACGAGTCGACGAGGTGCGATGACATGATTGGATTATCGAGAAGACGTTCACAGCGAACTCGAGAGTGAGCTACACTTCGATAAATGCGTATACTGTAGATGCCTTTTTTTTTGATTCGAAGAAATTCCGTGCAAGAAAGTCATCATGATATTCACCGCGCCGTCGTTCGTACCTTCGCTACCATCGCCTCTCCCGCTCGATGAGACTATAGGCGACTTTTGCATGTCGGAGCGACTTGCGAAAATAGGCTCTCATGGACTGACAGAGAAACGAGCGGCTCCCTTTGTCGAGGCAGCGATCGATCAATCTTGGACGGATGATGAGGTTAGCGCTCGCGTCGCGCAGTTGACGAGAGCTTTGTGCTCAGCGTGGGATATAGCCCCTGGGCAACAATGGTACAAGCAAGTGGCTATCTTGGCTTCAAATTGTGTACGTCATTCTTTGTCTCAGTTGTGTCGAGGAGAAGCTGAAACCCAACAACTTAGATGGACACACTGATACTCACCTGGGCTATTCATCGCATCGGAGGCGGATGTTTTATGCTGCAGCCGACAAGCTCGGCGGAGGAGATGGCGGCGCATCTGGATCGCGTCCCGCCATTCGCCATGTTTGCAACGACCGATCTTCTCCCGCTGGCTCAAGATGCCCTGGGCCGCAGCTCTTGTCCCTCGAACCTGCCTTTTTACAAATTTTCAGAGTCTTATAATGTCTCAAGCAAGCAGAAGCTGGATACGTCTGGAGTTGCGAGTCTCGAAGACTTGATCTCGGCCAGCAGCAACCTGGCACCGATTCAAAAGTCAGCTCTGCCTGCCGGAGAAGCGAGCCGGCGAGTAGCTTATTACTGCACCACCAGTGGCACGTCTGGTTTCCAGGTAAGACTACCGATCTGTTGCAATTGCCGACCGTGCAGTTAAGTAGTTGTTTAGCGCGTCGTGGCGATAACACATGAGAATATCATCGCCAGCATCCTCCAGGCCGGCATGTTCACAGACATTACCAAAGAAAAGTCTGAGGTTGCGCTGGTCTTCACGCCATTCAACCATATCTACGGTCTCCTGACAGCTCATACCCTGATGTGGCTGGGCCACAGCACCGTGATCCACCGCGGATTCAACATGTTGGAGGTTCTTACCTCTATCCCTAAAAACCGGATAACTACTCTTTACCTGGTAAGTTCAGCAACGCATCGCACCCAGCCTGGCTAAGAAAATATAACGAAATTGCAAGTTGACACTTCGTGGCTGTAGGTCCCGCCGATCATCAACGCCATGTCGCGAAACGCGTCTCTTCTCAATCGATTTGACCTCGGCTCGGTCCGATCAATTATTGCCGGTGGAGGGCCTCTCAATAAGGAAGACTACCTCAAGATGCAGTCCCTCCGTCCAGATTGGAAACTTTTGTCCGGCTGGGGTAAGTCGCGATGTTTCGTTTAGCAAGAAATCTTTTTTTCTATAAAAAAAAGTGCCTGGGGTTGCTAACTTATGCATCAGGTCAAACCGAGAGCTGTGCGGTCGGATCTCTGGCATTCCCCAAAGACGCTGTCGCAGGATCAAGCGGAGTCTTGCTACCAGACGTGCGCGTTCGACTACGAGACGATGACGGTCATTTAGTTGGAGGCCTAGAGGAGATGGGAGAGATTGAGATATCCTCGCCTAGCGTTCTGCACGGATACATAGACCACGCGAGCGAAGCGCTCATCACACCCACCACAGAGGAGTTCTGGCGGCCGACCGGAGATGTCGGCCTTATTCGTCAGTGTCCCAGCGGAGAGCAGCATCTTTTTATTGTTGACCGCATTCGCGACATGATTAAAGTTAAGGTCAGTGACAGCGATAGACGAGGTCGCATTCTATTCAGACATGAGTCCGCCGCAGTTCCCCAACTAACGCTCGGTCGACCAGGGCAACCAAGTCGCTCCTGGCGAGATCGAGGTCCACCTAATGAAGCACGATGCTGTTGCCGAGACTGCCGTCGTCGGCGTCGCTGACGCCATAGCGGGTGAGCGGGCCCTGGCCTTTGTGGTTCGAGAGCCGTCGTATTCCCCGGGTACAGACCAGGCCGATGTTAGAAAGATTTTACAAGAACACAACGACTCTGCACTGCCCGAGATATGCCGACTGCAGGACCGGATCATTTTTGTGGACACAATACCCAAAAGCGCCAACGGCAAGGTTCTAAAGCGAGAGCTTAGGAAACAAGTAGCGTCGTGGACCTCGAAATGATTAGTGTACCGTGGAGCTGGCTGAATCAATATTTTGTCTCATATTCTCTGTTCTTGAAGTTGGCCACTCCCGAACGAGTGACGATGGCGTGCATGATCTGATCACAAGCATTGGTGAGCAGAAATCTGCAGTGTCCACTAGAATCAGTGCCCGGTCCGTTCAGGATTCAATTTTAGTGGTTAATACAATGGGTGGGTTCCGCATGCAGGATTACGCCATGCGTGTACGAATGAGGCTTCACGATGGTGGAGCTTCCCTACCCGTCCCTCCTTAGTCTTTTCCAGCCGCAATAATAGGCCCAACATGCCGCGGACCATGGCTCATTCAAGTCAGGGGATTGAATCGGGGCAGTTAGCGCTGATTTCTCCCAAGGCTGACTTGGCCACTGTACTTCAACGGCGACGATGGGGACATTTCCTATGCAGTCTTTGTCAGATTGCTGTGACCAAGGCGTGTCTAGAACGTTACAAATTATTCCCACTTCTTCCATCTTCTCCCCATGCCATCTGCGTGGTATCATCAGAGCCGGTGCCAGCTAAGAAGAGGCAAACTGGAGTTCATAGGCCTGGTCGACCTGGCCTTGGCCACTCTTTAGTGTCTCCGAAGCCCTGACGCAAGTCTGTATCGCTCAGCTTATGTCACATGAATCTAGCAATTCGGTGATGAGCGGCGCTTCGAGGCCGGGAAGCAGCTCGCTGAGCCGAGTCTCATGAGTTTCTACTCGAATCATTAGTTCACTTGGTGGATCACGATGGCAAGGTTGCTCGGCTCGGCGACATACAAGATCGTTAGCGTCTGTGTGGAGAACGACCGGAAGAATACACACAACCGTTCTGCTCCAATAAACGAGTAATGGCCGCAAGGCTGGCAATTCTGATGTCGCCGAGATGCCAGAGGCCATGTGATAACTTCGCCGTCGAAGCTATTCGTGCTACACACCTACCAGTAGACATAAGCAGCCACCACCAATACTGCTATCTATAGAGTGTTGTAATACCTATCCGTCTAGGCTTTGCAGCCTATCTATAGCTATTTATGAAGTAAGGATTGTTATCTTGTCAGGTAGTATTGTATGTCTAAAACGATAATGAATTTTAAAAGAAGAGCTTTTAATATTATTATTAAGGTGGTAGGAAATTTAGCTAAGTAAGTTTTATAGATAAATATATGTAAATTATAAAGAAGCTATTATAGATTCTAATAGTCACTAATTTCTAAATATAGTAACTATTTTATTTTTAAAGACTTATTAATTTTACTAAAACTAAAAATATTAAACTAAACTATTTAAATTAAAACTACTATATATAATTATTTTATTTATTATTTATTAGAGAACTAGGACGAGAAATAAACTAAATGTTTAAGTCTAGTTTATATAAAGTACTTAAATTAATACTATAGTGAAAACCATTCTGCTGTAGTTGCTTTCGTAAGCTTGGTTGGTGTCTTTATTGCCTAAAGAAGCATGTTCCGTGAGCTGACATCTGCCCTTTACTTGGCGTTTGGGTCTTTCATTGTAGCCAAGCGATGAAGTCAAACCCCCAGTTACAATACACGTCTCCGTTCCTAGCTGGACAAAGTACCCCTGTTTTGCAATGTTCCCGCCCCGCCCTACGCAGTGGTGTTTTGTATGTCTGGATGTACTTCTAGTAGGGGTCCTACTTAATCCAGATTGTCGAATACCAGGTACACACTATGCTTGCAGGAGTAAGCTTGGATAGTGAGACACTGTATTTGTGCAAGGCCGAGAGGGTAGTATAGTACACGAGAGACTCAAGATCAGGACACCATTCTTTTCATCGCCTGAAGTTTACATTTACTGTTAGTAAATATCGCACCGTCACCTCACATCTGTAGAAATCATTCTCAAGAACATAAATCGCGCCGCCCACCATAGATTTAGCTTGTCGGTATGCCATTCAGAAAGCAAGACGAAACAGCACTGATGAACAAGCAGTTTGTATCTGCGCTCATCAACCGTCAATCACACAATATTGACAGGAATTATTGTTTCCAAACATGAAGGCGTCAAATGATGCTCAGGGCTCTCCTGACATGGCGCGAGTCACTCTCGGCAAAGTTGCCGCTGAATTATTCGAAGTTGATGTCGAATCGCTCGAATGGGACATGTCCTTTATTCAGCTTGGCGGCGACTCCATTTTGGCAATCGACTTCATTGTCAGGTGTCGCGATGCAGGTATTTTAGTGGACATGCAGGACCTACTGACGGTGAACAGTTTGAATGAGCTCGCAGAAGGTATAGATTACGAAAATGACGAGATGGTAACAGAAGCTACGCGAATGCTAGATCTGCAAAATAATCTGCAGAATAATGAAGCTGAAATCAGCGCGCAGAGCCCGAAGCCGAGCCTGACCCTGATGGGACGTCCGCTGCGCTTCGCATCAGCCAAAATTTTGAAGGCTGACAATACTTCAAAGATGGAAATTGTATTGAGACGCCTTAGCGACCGCCACTCAGCTTTGCGTTCAATGTGGCATGTCTCCTCAAGTGGCGGCTGTAGCCTCACAACGACGCCATCGTCTTCTTCACACGGACCGCATTTTTTTTATTTGACGGAGGCACCCGGGACCGTGAAACCGAAGGATGCTCTTGAGATGCTGAGAGAGGCTTTAATTCATGAGGGAGCACCGGCGCTAGGATGCTTGATCATATCTGGCGACGGAACAGATGGCTGCTCCGAGATCGTGCTTGCGGCGGATGCGAACCTCGTTGATGCACTTTCTATGCGGCTGATTGTGCGGGAACTGCGCGCATTAATAGATGGGCGCCAGCCCGAGTCTAGCTGTGGCTTTCAATACTGCGATTGGGTAGCCGGTGGCTGCCGAGCTCCTACTCCCTGGCCACAATATCCAACATGCGCTCGGAGCCTGCTGTCGCGGCGGCAGCGACAAGGCGTCGAAAGCGCTATGGCGACAAGATGTAAATCGGCTGCCGCTACGCCTGATGCTCGGGGTTCTGGGCGGGCCAAAAATGAAGCTTCCTTTCAATTGTCTTTACCAATTACTAGAAAGCTTTTTGCTCCGCAAACACACGCAGCACTGAGAACAACCCCGTCCGAAATTGTGAGCGCAGCCCTAGTGTCTGCCATGGGCGCTACTTCCAAGGAAATAGGTCCGGCTCCGGTTATCAAGTTGACTTACAGCGTCCGAGAAGAGCAGAATCTCTCATTTGATTCGGTGGGATGCTACGAAACTGAAGTGGAATGGGAGGCGCCAGCCTTGGAACCGCGGCAAGACGCTGTGTATGCGGTCCGCCGAGTATGTGATGCTATTTTTAGGTCATCACGAAGAAACGATGACCAGTCCACGCCGTCCGTCTATCTTGACTGTTCGGAATTGTATAGCATGGTCGACGAGGACGACGACGAGTCTTTTGTGTGGAATGAGAAGTTGGATTTCGACAACGGCCAGCACGTACGTGTAGCCATAGTAGAGGGCCAGCTTCATGTGTCTCTGCTGGTCCCTGCCGAGCAGTCCTCCTCCGTCGGGGCTTTGGCCGAGAACTTCAAACTTTCCCTCGAAGAAATGGTGGATGAGCTGGCGACAGCTCCTGAAATCGCGACGCTTCGGGATTTTCCTCTGATCTTTTGGCCGTATGCAGCCATGGACGAAATGATGACGCAACTACAGGCAAAAGATATTGCAGTCAAGGATATTGAGTCGGCAGGGCCTTGCTCTGCTGTTCAAGAAAGTTTCTTTCTCAGCCAGGCCATCAATCCGGGTTCCTACGTAAGCCATGCCACCATTAAGCTGTTCTCAGATAAAGCGGACGCTCCCCTTAAGCTGCTAGACACGGAGAAGGTCATATACGCCTGGGAAAACATTGTTAAGCGACATGCCATTTTAAGAACATTCTTCATGGAGAGCCGAGATCGTCCAGGCAAATATGATCAGTTTGTTCTAAGTCCTACAGCCGTACAACCTCGAGTTGGTGTCTTTTCTTGTCGGCCCGAAACCAACGACACGCCACCCCTCTCTATGGAAGAGTTCCAAGTTCCAATGAGGCTTTGTGTCTACGAAGTTTCCGAGAATGAGCTTCAACTTGAACTCGATATCTCACATGCTCTAGTTGATGGGCATTCTGCTAAGATTCTGCTGCACGACCTCCGTGCTAGCTATCTACAAGAAACATTTTTTTCAGAGAGTGTGCCGCTGCTATACACTGATTTTGCGTCTCATCAACAAGCAATCTTGGAGAATGTCGATGCATCTACAGGTGTTGACTATTGGACATCATACATCAATAGAGCTGGTGAATCGCACCTGCCTCTAGTCACTACGAATCCGCGCCTAGCAAACCTGAAAACGGTCCAGCAAGTGATACCATTGCCGCGCGGAAAATTGCGGGCAATCTGCGGTCAGCTCTCGATCACTCCAGCAAATTTATTCCACATTGCGTGGGCGCTGGCTCTTCGACGCATTGTTCTGTCTGACACGATAACATTCTCGTATATCGTGTCTGGGCGCAATAGCGCAATGAACAATAGCGAGGCGACTGTAGGGCCATTCATCAATACACTGCCCTTTAGCCTAGAGCTGTCACCGGCGACAAGCGTAGTCGAGGCACTGAGGTGGTCACAACGAGACTGGCAGGAAGGATCAGCATTCCATGAGATCCCAATATCCGAGTTGGAGATATCGAAGACTCGCTCATTAAAAAGGCTGGGAAATACGTTGCTCTCCATCGAAAGGCAGACTTCGAACGATCACCGCTTCTCAGAAGGGACCAAACTAAATATCAGCGCAAGAACGAGCGCCACAGATGTAAGAAAGCTCATACTATAAAGAAAACGTGCGCTTTATGCTGACAGAGAATATAGTTTGATCTTACAGCCAATGTACGATTTAGCGAAGAGCAGATCGAACTGAGTGTCGAGTTTTGGGCCTCGCGAATAGCGGAGCAAATAGCAAAGGCACAAATGGCCGCTTTCGAAGATGCCACATCCTTTCTGTTAGATGGAGTAGCGATGTCCATTCGCGACTTTCCAACACATAGCATTCAAGACCGTAAAGCGTTTATCGAGTGGAATTCTGCCGCCCCAACACGCCTCGAGAACTGCGTCCATGATCTCGTTCTCAAGCAAATGATTACCCAGCCTACGAAAGTGGCGGTCAGTTCATGGGATGGAGAGATAACATATGGGGAGCTGAACTATGCCTGCTATCGGCTGGCTTGCGAGCTACACCACCTGGGAGTAGGCCCGGAGACGATGGTTGGCATGTGTATGGAGAAGTCAAAATTTGGAGTCATCGCCATGCTGGGTATCCTTCGAGCGGGTGGTGCTGTAGTACCTCTAGGCGCCCAACACCCCTTGGCACGTATCAGCGGCATCGTCCAGGATGCAAATCTGCGTGTCATACTGGTCGACAGCACCCACAAGCAGCGACTGGGTGAGCTGACGAATGACACAAAGCTAGTTTCGGTTGAGAGTTTCTTGAGACAGGGTCCTGCGAGCTCTTCGACAGGGACGTCCTCTGCGATGGCGGCCTCAGGATCTGAACCCTGCACGCTTGTTCGCCCGGAACATGTAGCTTGGGTTATCTACACGTCCGGCAGCACCGGGGCCCCTAAGGGAGTAATGCTGGAACATGGGTCATTAGCCACGAGTATCATCTTCCATGGCAAAAGACTCGGCATTCAATCGAGTGACCGTTTACTACAATTCGCAGCATTTACTTTTGACGCTGCTATACAAGAAATCATCACAGCTTTGGCATTTGGTGCCTGTACATGCATCCCATCGGAACAAGACCGAATGAACCACTTATCACGGTTTATATCTGATGAGAAAATCACTCTCACAACGTTGACATCAACCATGGCCGCTTTACTACGACCTGACGAAGTTCCAAGTGTACAAACAATGGTTTTAATGGGCGAGGCGGTTCAACCTAAAGTCGTCGATCAATGGATAAAGTATGCCACTGTAATTAATGCCTACGGACCGTCGGAATGCTGTATTCATTCGACGTGCACAAAGGTCAAGAGCAGTCTTACAGCCCTAAATATAGGAACAGCAATCGCTGGTTCTACCTGGGTGGCCAATCCGAGAAACGTCGATGAGCTTGTCCCGCTGGGTGCCCCCGGCGAACTGCTTCTCGAAGGCCCGCTTCTCGCGCGAGGATATCTCAATGACCCTGTCAAAACATCGGCGGCGTTTGTTAGCGATCCAGCGTTTGTCAACGAGCTCGAACTTGGTGCTGAACGCCGTATGTACCGCACCGGTGATTTAGTGCAACAGAACCTAAATGGCACATTGACATATCTTGGCCGAATCGACTCGCAAATAAAGATTCGAGGCCAACGTGTCGAAATTGGTGAAATAGAATATCACATCGGCAAACAGACTGGTGTCCATGACGCGGTGGTGCTGTACATGCGCGATGGGCCCTTAGCTGATCGTCTTGTCGCCACGGTGAACTTGGATGAAACTTCTCCCAGTGACAATTCTCAGATGTCTGTCATCAAACGTATTCCAGAGAATAGACTGGAAGCAGCCAGGATACGACTTAGGGAGGTGCAACAGCAACTTTCGCAACGGGTAATGCACTACATGGTCCCAAGTGTTTGGATCCCGCTGGCAGCTATGCCAAAGAATATGTCCAGCAAAACGGATCGCCGCGCATTGAGTCTCTGGGTGCAGTCTTTATCACAGCAAGATATCGAGATTTTTACCGCCGCAGAGGGTGATCGCGATTTGGATGAGGCGTCCATGGGAGCTGTCGAAGGAGAACTTCGAACAATTTGGAGCGAAGTACTGGCTGTGCCACTCCGCAGCGTCACCTGCTCGACCAACTTCTTCAGCCTCGGAGGAGATTCCATTACAGCTATGCAGATCGTATCCGCTAGCCGATCCCGCGGCATACTTGTTACCGTGCGCCAGGTTCTTGACTGCCAAACGATTCTGGAACTCGCCGCGGTATCGCAGGCGGCTGGAGCCACGGCTGTCGAACCTGTGCCGGAGAACCCTTTTGCGCTGTCACCAATCCAAAGAATGTACTTCGAGACCATAGCGGCAGACGGTATTCGCGCTGACCGCGATTCATCTTATAACCAGGGAGTTTTGCTTCAAGTAACAAGCTACATCGGGCTGACAGAGATTGACCGGGCTCTTAACAAAATCGTGACCAAGCACGCGATGCTGCGAGCTCGATTTATCCATAGCCCGGATCAGGGCTGGCAACAGCGGATCGAGAGGGAGATCTTAGGGTCCTACCGTCTGCGGGCACATACGTCTATAGTAGACAACAGTTCCATGAACCAAATTGTTGCGGATTCGCAGTCATCTCTTGATTTAGAACATGGACCAGTTTTTGCGGCTGATCTTATCGAAAGAGAAGATCGACAGGTTCTTCATCTCGTGGCTCACCACCTCGTTATTGATCTCGTATCGTGGCGTATTCTTATACAAGACCTAGAGGAGCTTGTTGTCAAGGGCAAGCTGCCCAATCCTGCGAGCATGTCCTTCCCTACGTGGATAGGGCAGCAACAGAGATATCTGGATAAGCTGATGCAGAAAAACTTTGAGGTCCTACCGACTGTAGTACCGACCACAAGCTGGGACTATTGGGGTCTGGTTCCAGGCAAGGAGCTATACGCTCATCGAACAACGCACCAAGCTCAATGCGATTCAACTGTTGTTGCCTTGTTGACTGGTGGAGCCAACTCGGCGCTCAAAACGGAACCAGTAGAGATCCTGCTTGCAGCTTTAATTATCTCTTTCCAGCAAATTTTCGACGACCGAGCAGCTCCAGTTGTCTTTACTGAAGGACACGGCCGCGAGGCCATCAGTAACACAACAGATCCATCTGACACGATCGGCTGGTTTACCACTATGACACCCATATATCTTCCACAAGTAGTCGAGAAAGGCTCTTCGATAGACGTTCTAAAACAAGTGAAGGATCAGCGGCGTCGTATCCCGGGCCGCGGCATGCCGTACTTTGGCAGTCGTTTCCTAACAGCTCGCGGCAATGCCGACTTCGCGGGCCATGACCCGGCTGAAATCGTCTTCAACTATGCCGGACGTTTTCAGCAGCTCGAAAAGGAGGACGCACTGTTCCGCTTCGATGCCGAAAGTGATTTGAGCGATGGATTTAAGATTGGTGACTCCGTCAAGCTCTTCGCTGCAATAGATGTCTCAGTCACGGTGGAAGCTGAAGCGTTGTCAGTTGTAGTCAACTACAGCAACAGGTCACAACACCAGCCTTCCATTCGTCACTGGGTTGAGACCTACGCAAGGACCGTGGATGCCCTAGTGATAGAGTTGAGTACAATTGCTGATCCCATAGCTACCGCCACAGACTTTCCGCTGGCCCGCCTCTCCGACGAAGACATGGCAAACATCGAAGAAAGCTGCCTGAAGACTATTGGCCTGAATTCAAGTGCCGACGTGGAGGATATTCTTCCCTGCTCGCCCATTCAGCAAGGCATCTTGTTCACCCAGATCCAGTCACCTTCTACATACTGCATTCACCATACATGCCATATTCAACCATCGAATCGGGACCTCCTAGTCGACCTCGAGAAGCTTTCTTTTGCTTGGAAACAGGTCGTGGCGCGTCACTCTATACTAAGAACAATATTGCTAGAGCCTCTACCAGGTCAAGAGCAGTTCATGCAGATCGTGTTGAAGCGACCGAGTGTAGGCATCGATTATGTAGATGGAGTTTCGGATGAAAGTGCAGCCGAGCGCCTCGCCTCGCAGCCGACACTTGATCTGTCGATACTTTCACGGCCTCCCCACCTTCTGACTCTACTAACCACAACTACGGGTGAGGTTTATTGCAGATTTGACATCAGCCACGCGCTAGTAGATGCGTCTTCGGTAACACTTATTCTACGCGATTTCATCCACGCCTACGATGGCAATCTTAGGCCAGGAGCGGGCCCAAGCTACAGCAGCTACGTTGCATTCCTCGAGGAACAGGACAAGCAAGACGAACTCGAGTACTGGAGTTCTATGCTGCGAAATGCCGAACCGTGTCTCTTGCCAGCAAATGAAGCCCTTTATCAAGAGAAAAGCGATGCAACGATTCAGAGAGTATACGCTCGTATTGACGACCTTCGACCGTTTTATTACTTCCGCGACACGTATGGTGTTTCGATAGCGAGCATATGCCAGTTGTCATGGGCTTTGGTGCTCGCGATGAGGACAAAATCAAAGAATGTCAGTTTCGGCAACTTGTCAAGCGGTCGTGACGTGCCAATTCAGAATGTCCAGGAGCTGGTAGGCCCCATGATTAACATGTTGGTATGCCATCTGGCCTTGGATTGGGACGCAATGACACGTGATGTGGCGCGCAAGCTGCAAAGCCAGGCTTCAGAATCATTTGAGCACCAAAGAACATCGCTAGCTTCTATCCAGCATAAGATTGGCTTGTCAGGAAAACAATCACTGTTCAACACCACGTTGTCGTACAAACGAGCAGAAACCACCGCTGCCTCTGGTCCGGCGGCAGCGATCGCGCTCGAAGGACTAGCCTGGGCTGATCCAACGGAATACGATGTTCACACCAATATTGAAACCTCGACGACAGCAATAGATATTCATCTGCAGTACTCAACCGCGTCATGCTCGGAACGAGTGGCCAAGAGCCTCCTTGATAGCCTGATGCGGGCGATGCAGGCCATTTGTGAGGGCGGAAACCGACCGTTGGGGCATCTTCAACTCCTATCGCTTACAGAACAGAAAAAGCTACTTGGCTGGAATCAAGACACTGCACCGCTCACCCAACGATGTGTACACGAAGTTGTCCTCGAGAACATGAATAGTCGATTCTCAGCACTGGCCATTAGCTCCTGGGACGGCGACATGACCTACGATGAGCTGAATCAGGCAAGCAGCCAGCTAGCCTGGCGTTTGGTCGAGCTCGGCGTTGGCCCAGAGGTCAAAGTCGGTCTATGTCTAGAGAAATCGAAGCTAGGCATTATTTCTATGCTCGCAATTCTCCGAGCCGGCGGTGCTGTTGTCCCCCTTGGCGTGCAATATCCAGTAGCGCGAATCAAGGTTATTCTTGATGATGCTAAACTGATGATTATTCTGGTTGACCAAAGCAATGAGCAGCGGCTAATGAGCCTGGAAACACAAACGAGACTGCTTGCCATTGACTCCTTTGGTACACCGACGCATAACTCGACAGAAATGCTTTCCACCGGGCCCTACGCATCTGTACGTCCAGACAACACAGCCTGGGTGATTTACACGTCTGGTAGCACTGGCACGCCAAAGGGTGTTATTCTTGAGCACAGCTCGCTCTCCACTAGCATCTGTTCGCATGGCCCTGTCATCGGTATTCAGCCACACGATCGCGTCTCGCAGTTCGCCGCGTACACCTTCGATGTATCGATCGCAGAGATAATGACAAGTCTCCTATGTGGCGCATGCATCTGTGTGCCCTCCGAAAACGACAGACTTAGCCGCTTGACGAGGTTTCTCTCGGAATCGAAGGTTACGATTGCGACTCTGACGTCGACTGTTGCTGCGTTGGTTCAAGTCAGCGAGGTCCAGTCAATAAAGACATTGATCTTGACTGGCGAAGCTGTTCAGCCAAAAGTAGTTGACCAGTGGATGCAGAAAGGAAGAGCCATTATCAACGCCTACGGGCCCTCTGAGAGCTCTATATGGGCATCGAGCAGACTCATCAGAGATTTTTCGGATGCTAAAAATATTGGCAAGCCCTTAGCTGGTCTGTTCTGGGTGGTGAATCCAGATAGCATTGGGCAGCTTGTTCCACCAGGCACACTCGGAGAGCTTCTAATCGAGGGCCCATTACTAGCAAGAGGATACCTAAACGATGAAGCTAAAACAAACACCTCCTTCGTCACAGACCCGGCATTCATACACGACCTTGGGCTCACGTCAAGGCGCCGCATGTATCGTACTGGCGACCTTGTTAGGCAAAATGATGATGGCACCCTAAGCTATCTCGGCCGACAAGACACGCAAGTAAAGATCAATGGTCAACGTATAGAAATAGGCGAAATCGAATATCACATTGGGAAGCAGGAGGGAGTGCACGAGGCTGTTGTGCTTTTCATATACTCTGGAACCCTCGCCAACCGGCTTATCGCCATAGTCGTTCCTAGTGACAACGTCATTAACGTGTCCCAATCTCAAAAAGCTACTGACATCCAAAAAATTCCACAGGAGCAAAAGGCAAAAGTAGCACGACGTCTTCAAGAGGTGCAGCATTGCCTGTCGAGTTTAGTGATGCAATACATGGTGCCGAGCGTGTGGATTCCGTTGAAGACTTTGCCTGTAAACGTATCGGGGAAGACAGATCGAAAAGCTCTCTACACTTGGATACAGTCGCTGTCATCGGAGGAAATCTCGTCTACACTTGGTCTCGAAGAGTTCGAAGATGAAGATCAGGACAAAATGTTCACGTCGGTCATCGAACGAGAGCTGCGAGAGATCTGGAGTGAAGTTTTAGGCGTATCGCTACATGCGGTAGCTTACACCTCTAATTTTTTCAGCCTCGGCGGCGACTCTATCACAGCAATGCAGGTAGTGTCAGCGTGTCGTGCGCACGGTATATTAGTGACAGTTCGTGCCGTGCTCGATAGCCAAACCATACCAGAGCTAGCAATGCACGCAAAGATGATCAAAGACGAAGATGATCATTTAACACGAGTACCAGATGGTTGTTTTGACCTTTCGCCGATCCAGCAGATGTATTTTGCTGACATTGCCGGGAGCAACTCTCGAGCCGACGGTGATTATCGCTTTAATCAGGCTGTTACTCTCAAGGTCACAAGATTCATTGAGAAGGGCGATGTTAAGCGTGCCCTTGATGCTGTGGTTTCGAAGCATGCCATGCTGCGAGCCCGTTTCTCCCTTGATGATAACCGTTGCTGGCAGCAGAGAATAGAAACAAATGTGCCCGGAAGTTATCGTTACCAGTGGTATCAGCCTACAGATGTCACAGACATGCGCGAAATCATTGACAATTCGCGAGCGTCGATGGATATCGAGCACGGGCCCGTATTTGCTGCAGATTTCATTGAGCGACGAGAAGACCAGTGTCGAAGTCAACAAGTTCTCCATCTCGTTGCGCATCATCTTTCAATCGATCTGGTCTCTTGGCGCATAATCATTCGGGATCTTGAACAGCTTTTGATCTATGGAAAGCTACCAAATGCGAGTAGCTTGTCCTTTCCGATATGGCTCGAGCGACAGCGCGACTCGATAAACAAGCTCATCTGCGAGAAAAAGGCGGAAACCATGGGTGCACCCCTGAAGCGCCTATTGCCAGTAGCGGTGCCAAAAGCAGATTGGAACTACTGGGGTCTCGTACCAGGTCGGGAGGTTTACGCTGATCTTGTGAGTGTTGAGACGCAGTGCAACTCCGTCACAACATCGTTGCTACTGGACCAGGCCAATGTTGCTTTAAAAACGGAGCCAGTCGAGATTCTACTGGCTGCTCTTCTCAGCTCTTTTCAAGATGTTTTTACAGATCGTCCCTTACCTGCTGTATTTACCGAAGGGCATGGGCGCGAGGATGTCGACACCGTGGCAAAGCTAGATTTGTCTGACACAGTGGGCTGGTTTACGACGATGACTCCTATCTATATTTCAAAACGACCAACCAGTAACGCTCTTGAGAACGTTCAAATTATCAAGGATCAGCGCCGCCGTGTTCCTGGCCGTGGTGTGCCATATTTCGGTAGCCGCTATCTCACCTCCGCTGGGAGAGAGATGTTTGGCAACCATAGCTCGCCTGAAATACTTTTCAACTATTTTGGCAGATTCCAGCAGCTTGAGCGAAAAGATGCGCTCTTTCATGTCGATGCTGATGACAAAAGTCAGTCTTCCCAGTTTGGTGATTTTACTAAGCTGTTCGCTGCCCTCGATGTTACCATAAATGTTCGAGCGGGCAAGCTGCATGTCACAGTCCGCTTCAGTCGCCGATCTCGTCACCAGTCATCTATCCAACGCTGGGCCACCGCATTTAGTCGCGCTATCGATAATCTTGTGGATGAATTGATCGCGGCTGAGCCCATAGCTACAGCAACTGACTTTCCACTTGCCCAATTTACAGACAGGGACTGGAAATTATTTCAAACGCAGTACCTTGCGGCAATGGGCGTTCGGTCGAGCGCTGGAGTGGAAGATATTCTTCCTTGCTCACCCATACAACAGGGCATCCTGCTGACGCAATTACAGTCACCGGAAACATACTGTATCCAGCAAGTTTCTCGATTTCGGCCGTCACGTAGCGAAGCAATCAAAGTTGAGAATCTCGAAGCCTCATGGCGCCACGTTATAGCCCAACACACTATTCTTAGAACTGTGCTGCTAGAACCAATGCCCGGGAAGGAACGGTTCATTCAAGTGGTTTTAAAAAATCCATGCCTCAACATCGTCATATTAGACGGTATTGCTCAAAATGAGGATGCCTCAATTGAAAGACTTGCTACAATCTCGCCGCTTGACATCACAAGAGCAGATTCGCCGCCTCACCGCCTGACATTACTGAAGGCGCGGGGGGGAGAGGTGTATTGTCGCTTTGATATCAGTCACGCATTGATAGACGGGTCCTCGATGCCCATCCTTGTGCGAGATCTCTTGAGCGCGTATACCAATCATTTCGTTTCCACCGACAACGACTTTTCAATTAGTTCTTCGAAGTATAGCGACTACATCAGTTATCTTGAGCGCCATAAGCATCAAGAGGACGATCTCCGATTCTGGGCATCATTACTTGCTGGTGCCAAGCCATGTATCCTCCGATCACAAGAATCGACACAACCTGCTACGCCAGGACCGCTTGGACTCATATCAAAGATAATGGAAGAAATTGCTCCCCTGCAGAGGCTTCGAGACACAAATAGTGTATCCATCGCGAGTATTTGTCAGCTAGCCTGGGCTATGGTGTTATCCAACTTAACGGGGTCGTCAAATATCAGTTTTGGCAACTTATCAAGCGGCCGGGATGTACCGATCGAGGGCGTGCAAAACCTGGTCGGACCTATGATCAATATGCTTGTATGTCACATCAACCTGAACTGGAAAGTCAAAGTGATCGAGGCAGCTCGTCAGATACAAAATCAGTCCGCCGAGGCTTTCGAGCATCAGAGAGTGTCGCTGGCTTCCATTCAACACGAACTCGGCCTGTCGAGGCAGCAACCGCTATTCAATACAACTTTATCATTCAAGCGGTTGGCAGCGACTCTATCCATCTCTACGCCCACGAAAATTACTTTCGAGACCTTGCACCATGAAGATCCAACGGAGCATGATATACATATCAGCATCGATTCTACAGCAACAACTCTGCAGCTTGGCGTACAGTACTCCACGCAGGTATTTTCGCAGGTAGAAGTTGAGCGACTCGCCGAAAGATTTGTACGGACAATTCGCGCTCTGTCGCAAAATGCCAATTCGTCGCTCGAGGATGTCAACTTCATGCCGGTGGAAGATATTGCAAATCTCTGTCAATGGGATTCGGAGACGTCTCAGGCAGTCGGCCACGGCCTGCAAGAGGTGATGAACGACCGCGTGACGACACAGCCTGACTCATTAGCTATCAGTGCATGGGATGGAGACATATCCTATAGACAAGCAGACGAGGCAAGCCGCTTGCTTGCTTCCCATCTAAGTGAGCTGGGAGTTGGACCTGAAGGGTCTGCTTCAACGGTCGGTTTGTGTCTCGATAGGTCAAAATGGGCAATTGTAGCCATGCTGGCAATTCTTCGCGCCGGAGGCACCGTGCTGCCTGTTGGGTCACGGAATCCGCGAGCCTGCACGGATCAACTTCCATCTTTTGCAGCACAACAAAAAGCCACGATCGCGATCCTGACGCCAACTGCTGCTGCTCTTATTGATCCGCAAGAGACAACGACATTTCAAACCCTAGTCCTCACAGGTCAGCCTGCGCAACCAAAAGTAGTTGGTCGATGGATACAGCAGGCTACCGTCATAAATTGTTATGGCCCTACAAAAAATTGGACTTGCACAACTCATAAAATTGAGCGTGTAACTGGATTGCCGAGCACGGAGACATCTCTGAATGGTGGGTATTGGGTAGTCGATGCAAATGAGGCCGGACAACTCGTGACGGTTGGCGCACCCGGAAAGCTCCCGACTGACAAGCAATTGCCACCCAAGACAAATTGTCGCACTTACCGGGCCGGTGATATAATCAAATATGACGTGGATGGTAAAGCGGCTTGTGTCGGCCGCATCGACACCTACACACAGATTCACGGGCACAAGACTGAAGTCAGTGAAATAGAAAACCAAATAACTGGTTTACTCTCTAAAGCACGCGGTGTTGTCGTTGATGTGATTCGCCCGAGCGGAGAAGCGCAAGACAATCCCACGATGTTGGTGGCCGTCATACAGAGCGACGGAACAAAACCAGACTCAGACTGTGCCAAATTGAACCTCCTGCGACCTTCCGATTTCACAGATGAGGGGCGTGAGATCTTGCAGCAATTGAAAAATGCTACCAAAGAGATCTTGCCCGTCCATATGGTTCCGGAAGTCTTTATGTTGGCATCAGGGCTTCCTACTATTGCGCTTGGCGAGGTAGATCGCCACGCAATAAGGACCGAGCTACAGTCAATGACGCGCGAGGAGCTGCAGAGCTTTGCGCAAAGAAAATTTGCCAAGCGCTCACCGCGGACAGCAATGGAAAAGAAGTTACTCGACCTCTTCGCAACCACGCTAGGGCTTACCTCGAAGCGTTTAGGAACCAACGATTCGTTTTTTCGACTGGGCGGCGACTCTATCGCGGCGATGAAGCTGACAGCGGCGGCTCATGCCCAAGAAATTCCTCTATCTTTCGCGGACATATTCCGGTTTCCTGTTCTCGAGGATCTTGCGCGGGCTACACAGCAGATGTACGACGAAAAGCCTGAGTTCCCACACGAAGACCCATTGCCATTCAGTTTATGGCCCGAGCTCGCTCAGCAGGTTGAGGAGTCGGCTATCACAACTCAAAAAGCACATCTTTTGGCCGAAGTTGCGGAACTTTGCAGTGTGTCTTCCGATCAAATCGAGGATGTATATCCAAGCAGTCCTTTGCAGGCTGGCTTGATGACGATAACCTCACAACGCCCCCAGGCTTACGTTATGCAGCGCGTATTTAGGCTACATGCAGATTTTCCAGTTACGCGGCTCAAAGCAGCTTACACAAATCTGTATGACAGTCTTCTTATTCTCCGCACCCGCATCATACCGTCGGCACTAGTTGATGCGCTGCAAGTTGTCGTACAAGACGTCCCAATTTGGCGAGAAGAAAAGGAGACCTCATTAGAAGAATACCTTGCAGATGACAGAGCCAACTCTATGACTTATGGACGAGCTCTGAGTCGTACAGCAATTGTGCGAAGTAGAGATGCACAGTTCTTTGTGTGGACTATGCACCATAGCATATACGATGGTTGGAGCGTATCTAGGATGATGGAAATGCTCACGCAATTGTTGATGGGAAACGTACTTCCACCAACGATACCGGTTACGCGTTTCATCAGTCATCTGGGCACTAATGATATTGATCAATCGGCCGAGTTTTGGCAACGGCACTTCAAAGGCGTGAACTGGACACGTTATCCAGAGCTGCCATCTTCTCGTTATCAAGTTATTCCGCAGAGCCAATTACGCCGCCAATTCCGCATTTCATCAACCTCAGAGGCGGGAAAAATGGAGTCAACCCAAAACACTATACTGCGTGCCGCCTGGGGCATGTTGATAGCCTCAATGACAGGTGCAGAAGAAGCCGTTATTAACGTGGTATTGTCGGGTAGGACGGCCCCGGTCCATGGCATCATGGAGATTATGGCCCCAACCGTCACTACGGTTCCTGTCCGAGTCCCCGTTGTTCGAGACCAGCCGATACGTGACTTTCTACAAAGTGTCTATAGGACAGCTATAGACATGGTACCCTATGAGCACACGGGCCTTCAGAATATACGAGCCATAGTCCCTTGCCTTGGGCCAGACTTTGACCCAGGGCACACGTTTGTTGTGCAGCCGTCCAAAGAGAGTGAATCGACAATGAGAATGTTCAACATGGAAATGGAGCACAGCGTCTCTTCTCTAGGGGCCTTTGACTCGTATGCGCTGGCCGTGGAGTGCACAATGGACACCGATTACAGTGGTGATGTGACAGTTGAGATGCGATACGACTGTGCCGTACTTTCAAATGAGGTCGCGCAAAATCTCGTGACCCAATTCATACATATTGCAAAGGAGTTGGCGAACTACTCGGAGTCAGAAAAACCGCTGGGGCAGCTTCCAATTCTCAACGACGAAGACCGCGCCTTGCTGTGCCAGTGGAATGCTGCGGTGCCGAAACGACTTGAAATGTGCATAAGTGACCTGGTGGCTGAGAAGATGGCGAGTCAACCTTCCGCGCCGGCTGTCTATGCGTGGGATGGTGAAATGACATACGGCGAGCTTGATCATGCTACACAGCGACTTGCCGACTGCCTCGTCGGCCAAGGAATAGGCCCAGAGGTCAAGGTTGGCATTTGCATGGATAAGTCGAAATGGGCTATCGTAGCTATACTAGCCACATTGCGTGCTGGCGGCGTCGTTGTGCCTCTTGGTGTGTCCCACCCGCTTGTGCGAATCACTAGCATTGTTCAAGACACTGCCGCTTCGTTGGTGCTGGTAGACCGAGGCCATCAGGACCGATTAGAACCTCTCAAAGCAACTACGCCATTACTGGCTGTCGAGAAATTCTTTGATGAGGCTTCCGATTCGGATACGACATCGGTACCGGGGTCGATACCGCGGATGGGAGTGGCCGATCATCATTCCGTCTCACAATCTTTGGTGCAGCCTTCAAATGCCGCTTGGATTATTTACACATCCGGAAGTACCGGTAAACCAAAGGGTGTAGTTCTCGAGCATGGTGCTCTCGTAACAAGCGTCCTTGCTCATGGAAGAGAATTCGGGCTGCAGGCTTATGATCGTGTAGTCCAATTCGCAGCATACACCTTTGACGTTGCTATTCATGACGTAATAGCTACGCTTTCCTTCGGCGCTTGCCTCTGTGTACTTTCAGAGCAGGATCGCATAGATAGGCTGGAGCTATTCCTTGCAGAGGCCGAAACATCCATGGCAATATTGACGCCGACTGTAGCAGCGCTTATCGATCCGAACAAGGTCCCGACCCTACGAACACTAATTTTAGGAGGCGAAACTCCATCGCAAAAGGCCATCGACCAGTGGAAAGAACATGCTATTATTATGAATGCTTATGGCCCTGCTGAGTGCTGTATTCACTCAACTTGTGCAAGGCTATTACCAGGGTTGGAGCCGCGGACTATTGGACGTGGCATCACCACACGAACATGGGTGGTGCATCCGGCAGATGTTGGAGAACTTGTTCCTATTGGAGCGCCTGGAGAATTACTGATAGAGGGACCGCTACTAGCGAGAGAATACTTGAACGACCACTTCAAAACGACAACATCATTTGTTCAGGATCCCAGGTTTATAGCAAATTTGGGTCTTTCTTGTGGCCGGCGCATGTACCGGACTGGAGATCTAGTGCAGCAGAAACGAAACGGTTCATTAGTGTACGTGGGCCGCCGAGATGCACAGATAAAGATCCGTGGTCAGCGTGTGGAAACTGGCGAGATCGAGAGCCGCATTGTTGAACTTCTGCCGGAGGCTCGGGAAGCCGTTGTCAGCCTACTCAAACCAGAAGGCGAGGCGGACGAACTGCTGATGCTCGTTGCTGTTGTTGAATGCGATCATGTAGACTTCTTTCTTCCTGATAGAAGCTTTGAGATGGAGTTGCATGATCAGTCGGCCATGACTGATGCTGCCAGAGACGCCTTGAGAAGACTGAGCGACGACCTCGGACAGGCTCTACCAGCATACATGGTTCCATCAGCATACCTTGTTGTGAATAAAATCCCTGTCAACGCCTCTGGAAAACTTGACCGTCGCGCTGTTCAAGATCAGTTGCGGTTGCTGCCTCGTGCCAAGATTAGCGGCTTGTCCAGTCTCGTCAACAGCAAGCTAGCACCAACTACTATAATGGAGAGGAAGCTCCATGATTTGTATTGCAAAACATTGGTACTCAAACCGGAAGACATCGGAGTCAATGAATCTTTTTTTCAGTTGGGAGGGGATTCAATTGCAGTGATGAAGCTGACTATGGCTGCGCGAAGTCAGGATGTTTCTGTCTCAGCTGCTGATATTTTCCGTTGGCCGCGCCTCAAAGACCTCGCAAAAGCTATGGAAGAACAAGAGAGTACGAGAAATAAAGTTAGTAGTGAGAAAGACCCCGAACCGTTCTCTCTATGGCAGGTTATTACTGCAGAAGGTGCAGTCGAAAAGAACAACCCCTTGGCGGATGTGGCAGACCAATGTGAGATATCGGTTGAGCAAGTCGAAGACATTTATCCTTGCACTCCTCTACAGGCAGGGCTTCTGGCCACCACAACTCAGCGTTCCGGAGCCTATGTTGTCCAACGAGTTTTCAAATTACATTCTAGCCTTTCTCTCGTGCGACTCGAGGAAGCTTGGACACAACTGAGCAAGCTACTCCCGGTCCTGCGCACTCGGATTATTCCTTCAACCAATGTCGATGCGTTGCAGGTCGTGGTACGTGAAGTGCCAATTCGGAAAGAAGACGGGGTCTCAATTCAAAGCTATCTCGCTACGGACCTGGCAGCTCCCATGAGCTACGGCGACCCCTTATGCCGCGCTACAATTTTGGCGGATGGAGACTCTCGTTTCTTCATTTGGACTCTGCATCATAGCATATACGATGGTTGGAGCATGGCAAAAATGATGGATATGTTTTCACAGATTCTGCGAGGTGAAACACCTCAGACCTCGGTGCCAGTTTCACGCTTTATTAGCTACCTGTCACAGCAGGATAATGTACAGAAAACTGAATTCTGGAGGAATCATTTTGACGGCGCCAGTTGCATTGCATTTCCAGACTTGCCTCCTCATCAACACGTTTATCGACCTAATGACAAGTTGCAATGTAGCCTTCGTATCCCTCAATCAAGGGATTTCACGACATACACGTTGCTCAGAGCTGCATGGGCTCTTGTCGTGGCTTCTGAAACTGGGCTTGATGAGGCTCTGATTAATGTGGTGCTCTCTGGCCGCCTGGCTCCCGTCGACGGTATTGCTGACTTGGTCGCACCAACCATTAGTACAGTGCCATTTCACATGCCCATTGATCGCAATTTGTCTGTTCGAGACTTTCTCTTGAATGTTCAGAACAGAGCCACCGAAATGATTCCATTTGAACACACCGGAATTCAACATATACGGCGCATGGTTCCCAACCTGGGGTCTGACTTCACTCCTGGGCACATTTTTGTGATTCAGCCAGCTGCAGAAAGCGAGATGTCCGGGGCGTATGTGTCGCACATGGACTTAATAGAACGCGATGATGATTCTACGAAGGCTTTTCATGCGCAGGCACTCACTTTAGAGTGCACAGTTGGCCAAAACCCTCGTGACGTCAGAGTACAGATATCATATGATGTTGATGTTCTCAAGACTGACAGCGCAGAACATCTGCTTGATCAGTTCAGTCATGTCGTTCAACAGCTTGCTTTGCACGAGGTCAAGCCACTTGCAGAACTTGATCTTCTCACTGCGGACGACCGTGCGAAGCTATGTGAGTGGAACTCGCACATTCCGCCAAGAGTCGAACGCTGCATTCACGAACTTGTGGAACATCAAATGGCTCTACAACCCTCCGCTTTAGCCATTAAGAGCTGGGATGGTGATTTGACCTATGCAGAGTTGGATGATTCGAGCCGTCACATAGCAACCCACCTAATGCACCTAGGCATTGGTCCTAACGTGATGGTTGGTATCTGCATGAACAAGTCTAAAATTGTTACCGTGGCTATCATTGCAATTTTGCGAGCGGGTGGCGCTGTTGTGCCCCTTGGCGTGCAGCATCCTACTGCGCGTATTGAAAGCATTGTGAAAGACGTGGAGGCGTCTCTAGTATTGGTCGATCGCGATCAAGAACAACGGCTAACGGGACTTACTGCGCTTACCAGGGTTTTCAATGTCGAGTCGTTTCTTCAAATGGGCCTTCCATCGCTAGGAACGGAAGTTGAACCGTGTGTTCTAGTGCAACCAAATGATATTGCCTGGGTGGTCTACACTTCTGGAAGTACAGGAACTCCCAAGGGTGTGGTACTCGAGCACGGAGCCTTGGCGACCAGCGTGCTTGGTCACGGAGCTGCTTACAAGGTCCGTTGTAGCGATCGCATTTTACAGTTTGCAGCGCATACTTTCGACGCGGCTATTCAGGAAATAATCACAACACTCGCTTTTGGAGCGTGCATCTGTATCCCTTCAGAGCAGGATCGAATTGAACGGCTCACAGATTATTTAGTCGAGACTGGAGTAACGATGGCGACCCTGACGTCAACAGTGGCTGGGCTTGTCCGACCAGAAATGAGTGCAATCCGCACAATAGTGCTGGTGGGTGAGGCAGTCCAAACAAAGGTCGTTGATCGCTGGAAGAAGCAGGCTACCGTCATTAATGGTTACGGACCGTCGGAATGTTCCATCGCTTTCACTTGTGGAGAGATACACGACAGTTCATTTGCTCAAAATGTTGGAAAAGCCATTGCTGGCGCAACCTGGATTGTGAATGCAGCCGGTAAGCTTGTCCCGGTCGGCTCACCAGGTGAATTGCTTCTTGAGGGCCCTTTGTTGGCGAGGGGTTATTGGAATGACCCCGTCAAGACCGAGGCGGCATTTGTGACAGATCCCGCCTTCATCGAGGAATTAGGGCTTCCATCTGTTCATCGTCGCATGTATCGTACGGGCGACCTGGTGAGACAAGAGGTAGACGGTTCCATAGTTTACCTCGGTCGCATCGACAACCAAGTCAAAATCAACGGTCAGCGCGTCGAAGTTGGTGAAATCGAGCATCACATACGAAATCACTCAGCCGTTCAGGAAGTAGTTGTGCTCTATATGCGACAGGGTCCATTTGCTGATCGCTTGGTTGCTGCCGTTACAATTTCTGGAATCTCTTCAGCTTCTCAAACTTCTCACGCAGAGCTCGTTTCGGCGGAACGGCGTGCTGAAGCGAATTCCAAATTGTGCGATATTCAGCAGTTCCTGTCGGGAATGCTCTTGCAATACATGATTCCGCGTCTCTGGGTCCCGTTCGCAAATATGCCAGTTAATATCTCTGGAAAGATGGATCGTCTTGCTCTCACTCGTTGTCTACTAACATTGCCTCAAGAGGAAGCTGTGATGGGACTTCAAGAGGTTGCGCACGTGGACGAGACTTCGGCAACGACCATTGAACGACAGCTACGGCAAGTTTGGTGTAAGGTGCTAGACCAGCCGCTCCATAAGGTGACGTACTCTTCTACATTCTTTAGTCTTGGCGGCGACTCTATCACGGCGATGCAAGTCGTTGCATCGTGTCGTGACCTCGGTCTCAAAGTTACGGTACAGAATGTCTTGAACAACCAAACAATTTCTAAATTAGCAGCTACCACTGGTACAATGGAGGACTTCAACCACGAGAAGGAAATCTCAGACGAGCTCTTCGAGCTATCCCCAATTCAAAGGATGTTTGCCGAATCTATTGCAGCAGATGGTTTACGCGCCGATGGAGAAAATCGCTTTAATCAAGCCGTGTCGCTTCACATCAAACGCCCCACCGAAGCACATGATCTGATTAAAGCTTTAGATATACTTATTTCTAAGCATCCTATGCTTCGTGCCCGTTTCTATCATAGCTCCGAAGATGGCTGGCAACAGCGCATCGAGAACCGAGTTAGCGGTTCTTACCGTTTCAACCTACATACAGCCGCCGATGCGGAAGATATGCGGCGCATCATTATGCAATCTCAGGCGTCCTTGGATTTAGAAGAAGGGCCAGTGTTTGCGGTTGACTTGATTCAACGTCCCGGCAAAGATGTGCTTCATCTTGTCGCCCACCATTTGGTAGTTGACCTCGTGTCTTGGCGAGTGCTTCTTCAGAATTTAGAGAATCTGTTGACGTGTGGGAAAATGCCGAACCCCAGAGGCTTGCCATTTCCTTTGTGGGTTCAGAAACAGCATCAATTCCTAGCTACATCAACAAGAAGTGGGAGTGTCGAGACCGAAGTCACGCCAGTTAAGATCCCAACAGCTAACTGGGATTACTGGGGTCTCGTACCTGGTCGTGAAACCTTTGGTAGTCGATCCAAGGTACAAGTCAAGTGCGACGCGACTATAACCTCGATGTTAACCGGTGAAGTCAATATGGTTTTTAAGACTGAGCCCGTCGAGATACTTCTTGCTGCTCTTGCTATTTCTTTCCAGGAAGTTTTTACTGACCGCTCAATGCCTGCCGTAGTCATTGAGGGTCATGGCCGTGAAGCATTGAACGATAAGATTGACCTATCCGACACAGTGGGGTGGTTCACGACCATGACCCCTATGCACATCACTACGGAAGGTTCAGCTGGGTATCTTGAAATTCTCCGAAAAACAAAAGACCAACGACGTCGCATTCCCGGTCGAGGTTTACCGTATTTCATCAAAGAGTTCCTCGCGCCTGGGCGTGGAAAGTCAACAAACCACACCCCGGCTGAAATTCTCTTTAACTATTTTGGTCGTTTCCAGCAACTGGAACGAAAAGATTCCCTATTTCAGTTCGAGAAGGATGCTCATGATATGCCATCCCAAATCGGCAATTCAGTGAGACTTTTCGCTGCACTTGATGTATCGGCCGTTATAGAAGGGGATCAATTGTGCATTACCGTCCACTACAGCAATAATTCGTCGCACCAGAAAGCCATTCGCCGTTGGGTTGAGGCATTCGGTAAGACAGTCCACTCTATAGTGGAAATGTTGGCCCAAGCAGCTCCGATGGCCACAGCAACCGACTTCCCTCTCGCCAATCTTTCTGATACTGACATGGCTGTGATTGAAAAACATTGCCTAGTCAACTTTGACTCAAGCGACCACGTTGAAGACATTCTCCCCTGCTCGCCCATTCAGCAAGGTATCCTATTAGCGCAGATGCAATCTCCATCGACATATTGCATTTATCAAACTTGTCGTGTTCAGCCAACCAAGCCTGGTTGTCTTGTCGATACGCAACGTTTTCTAAGGTCGTGGCAACAACTTGTAGCACGCCATTCCATCCTAAGAACCGTATTTTTGGAGCCGCTTTCAGGCTATGAAAAATTTCTTCAAATTGTTCTCAGACAGCCCGAGAGTGATGTTATCGAAGCAAGCGGCGTGGACGATGCCGATGCCATCGAATGGATGAATGCAAGGTCAGGCCTTGACCTAAATGATCGGCAAAGGCCGCCTCATCGACTCACTATTCTCAAAACAACGTCTGGCAAAGTATACTGTCGATTCGACATCAGCCATGCACTCGTGGATGCCTCATCACTTTCTCTTCTTATTCGTGACCTTATTAGTGCGAATAGAGACGAATCAAGTCTTGGAAGTCGCGGCTCCAACTATGGCACCTACATCGCCTATCTGAACGACGATCCACAGCAGAAAGATCTGACGTATTGGACCTCTTTACTTCGTGAAGCTGAGCCGTGCCTGTTACCAAGCCAAGTTCCAGCACTTAGTGTGACGCGGGCAGCAATCAGCCATGCCCGGCAACGAATAAGCGATTTGACCATGCTTCACCGGTTCCGAGATGTCTATGGCACGTCAATCGCGAGCATTTGTCAACTGGCATGGGCTTTAGTCCTTGCAACTTGGACCGGGTCACAGAGTGTAAGCTTCGGCAACCTGTCAAGTGGTCGGGATGCTCCTATACCAGGCGCCCACGACCTGGTTGGGCCAATGATAAGTATGCTTGTTTGTCATTTGCAGCTTGACTGGACTTCGAAAGTCTTTGAAGCAGCACAAAAGATGCAGGCCCAATCATCAGAGGCATTCGAGCATCAACGGGTCTCACTAGCATCTATTCATCATGCGCTAGGTCTTTCTAAAGATCAGCCGCTATTCAACAGCGTGATGTCATATAAGCGACAGAGTACGAATGAGTCGCTTCCGGGAGACATCATCCTGGAGGGCCTCGACTCTGAGGACCCTTCAGAGTATGACGTCAACATTCACGTCGTTGTATCTGCAAGTAGCCTCGAGATCGACGTCCAATTTTCGACAGCTTTGCTGAGCCAGGAAGCTGCGTCGAGGCTCACTGACGGTCTAGTGCAAGCAATTCGCGCACTAACGGAAAATGCAAATCAGTCGCTTGAGCATCTTAGACTAACGCTCCTAGTTGATGAAGCGCAAATCTGTGAATGGAACTCGCACGTGCCGGCCCGTCTTCAGCAATGCGTCCACGATCAGGTTCTGAAGCAAATCTCAGCTGAACCGGCAACCCAGGCAATATTCGCATGGGATGGTGAGATGACCTATGGAGAGTTGGATCTTCTCAGTTGTCACTTGGGCCATTATCTTGCGAAGAACTGCGGAGTCGGCCCGGATATTGTTGTCGGCCTCTGTATGGACAAGTCAAAGTGGGCAGTAGTGGCAATGCTGGCTATCCTCCGCGCCGGCGGCGCTGTTGCACCCCTCGGCGTTCAGCATCCAATAGCCCGCATTGATGCTATTGTCAAAGATGCTGCTGTAGCACTTGTCATTGTTGATGACAATCAAGACCAGCGCCTGAGATCTCTAGCCGACACAGCGCAACTACTGAACATTAAATCATTTTTCGATGCCGCCGATTTTTCTCAAACATACCCGCGAGCTTTAGAGCCTTGTACTTCGGTACGACCAGATCATACAGCCTGGGTACTTTATACATCGGGCAGTACTGGTGTGCCCAAGGGTGTGGTGCTTGAGCATGGCTCCCTGGCAACCAGTATCTTGCTTCATAGTCACGAATTCTCACTAAAACCAGACGAGAGACTTTTACAGTTTGCGGCGTTTACCTTCGATGCTGCTGTTTTTGATATTTTTGCACCCCTTTTCTCCGGAGGGTGCATTTGTATCCCATCTGAGCACGATCGAATGAATCGTCTTGAGTCCTTTGCAGCGGAAGCGAAGATCACATGGGGCTTCTTCACACCTACTGTGGCCGCTTTGCTACAACCAAACGATATCCCGAGCCTGCGCACTCTAGTTCTCGGTGGTGAGATAGTCACAGCCAAGGGCATCGATCACTGGCTAGCATCTGGCAATGTCAGAGTAATCAACGTTTATGGTCCGACAGAATGTTCCATCTACTCGACATATAAGCACATACGAGACAATCTGGATCTCCGAAATATAGGCTCGCCGGTTGCCGCCGGGCTATGGGTTGTCAACCCGATGTGTGGTGAACAATTAGTTCCCATTGGCGCTCCCGGGGAACTTCTTATCGAGGGCCCTTTGGTTGCCAGATGCTATTTGAACGACTCGGTCAAGACAACGACTTCCTTCGTGACAGATCCGAAATTTGCTCGCGAACTTGGGCTTCGTCCTGGCCGCCGCATGTATCGCACCGGTGATCTCGTCAAGCAGAACCAAGACGGCACTCTAACCTATCTCGACCGAATCGGGACGCAGGTGAAGATCCATGGCCAAAGACTGGAGATCGGTGAAATCGAGAGCCAGCTTCATCAATTACTTCCAGAAGTAAGATACATCTGTGTCTGCAAAAAAGGAACATCGCTGGTAGCCATCATTGAATCCACGACACGCAAGAACGAGACGCCAGAAATTCCGGCGCACTACATTGTGCCACTAGGACAAGAGCAAAAAAATATTTTCGGAGACCTCAACTTGGCTCTTCGTGAAAGACTTCCGACATATATGATACCATCTGCCTTCTTGCTCATTAATGAATTTCCTCTCAACGACAATGGGAAGTTCGACCGACGCCGCATTAGTAACTTACTGAGCGCCATCCCTTCAGACGAGTGGCTTGAGTATACGGCGAAGTCACAGGCATATCACCCGCCAACCAATGACGCCGAGGAGAAATTATGCGAGCTATGGTCGAACTGCATTTCTCAAATTGACAAGCCTATATCGCGTACAGACAACTTTTTTGACCTCGGTGGCGACTCCATCACTGCCATGCAACTTGTTCAGCGATTGGCAAAACGAGGCATGCGTCTCGCAACAGTGGACATTTTCAATCATCCAGTTCTACACGCTATGGCAGCACGTGTCTCTGAAATTGTTGAAGTAGATGCAGAGTACAAGCGATATTCACTCGTTTCCGCCGAGGACCACTCAGCGGCTATTCGCTTGCTAGCTGCCAGGGACAAGTTTGAAAAACATGCTGAAATTATTGATTTACTACCAACTACAGAATTCCAAGCTATGATGGTCAACCAGAATATGTCTACTGCTCGGAGACAGCTAAATCAGTTTGCTTTCGACGCCGAGGGGCCATGCGATGTTTCAAGGTTGATAGCAGCAGTATCTGCCACGACAGCAGCAATTGAGTCGCTTCGCACCGGTTTCATCAAAATCAGTAGCCAAAAACTCCTGCAAGTTGTTTACGCCAACTGGAAGCCAGAGGTCCGCATTTTTCATACCGCACAAAGTCCTAGTGATTTCTATCAGGCATCTCTGGAACAGGACTTGTTCTCTGGACCAAGTCTCACGAAACCAATGTTCGATGTAGCCATTATTATCGGTGAGGTCAGCCTTACGCATCGCATTATCTTCCGAATTTCTCACGCTCTGTACGATGGTGCAACTCTACATCGGGTATGGACAGCATTGGAAGCAATAATGAGTGGACGACAGACAAGTTATTTTGCTCCGGTCGGATCGTTCTTGCAGAGTCTCAGGGATCAGACAACCATGGAGACCGAAAACTACTGGAAGACGTTAGTTGAAGGAGCGACCGTTCCATGTATCAGCACAATTTCTGAGCCGCAAGTCTCACGGCTGGCCCACGTGTTCGGTTCTCCAATCTTGCTACCAGAAAACATACAGTCAAACTTCAATATTGCTGTAGCTGTGAAGGCTGCCTGGGGTATCGTATTGAGCAAAAACGCCAATACTCAGGACGTTGTGTTTGCGGATATTCTCACAGGACGGAGCACTGTGCATCCCTCAGTCGCCGATGTTGTCTCCTGTTGCGCAAGAGCTGTACCTTGTCGTATTGCATACGAAGCTCAGTGGACAAGCAAGATGCTTTTGGAGCGGGTCAGGCAACAGCAAGTAAACAGTATGAGGCACGAAAGTCTGGAACTACAACAAATTGCTCAGCGTTACATGGGTTGGCCAGAAGCAGAAAACTCTCAAGCACCGGATATGCGCGTTACAATGACAAATCACATCAAAACCTCGATACAAGACTTGCTTCTCGGAGAAACACAATACAGAAGGGTAACGTCGGGTTTTCAGAACGCTTATGCATCGGCCGATTTCTCTGTAGATTCTATCGAAGAGAGTGACGGTTCGCTGTCTGTGAGCATGGCTTTCGCCGCTGATCGTATATCCCATCAGCTCGCCAAAACCTTGCTCAGTCAGCTTCAAATTACTTTGAAGACGATCTTGAGAGACCCAACTTGCACTGTTGGCTCTCTGCTGGGAGACCTCGCAAAATCTGATTCTAGCTCTGAGAATTAGCGAACTTGTCCGATTGATGCAAGCTGAGTCAGGCATACGTGCTGATGGATGCCGGTGCTGTGAAAGTTTCATCTACCTTTTCCTTTATGAGCAACCTGCAGTATTTTGATTAATTTTTTTTTGTCTATTTCATTTGTCTATTTGAATCTACTTTATAGCCCCATTTGTTTGTCTTCATAACAGACTGCTTAACTTAGAATTGTTGAATACTTTACTCACTGCATGAAGCATGAGAAAATCCACACGCATTATATCGTACCTTAGCACGAACAGAGTCATTGAAGAAGATGTTAATACAGGCATCGATACTGTAGCGATATGATGCAATGTGCTTGGATACCAATACATGGATGTGATCGTATAATTTAATATTTAATCACTGCGTGAGGAACAAAGGATTGTGAATATGTTGCCAGGACGAATCTCTCCTTAGATTACGCGAACTCAAGATCGGCGACCGATTACTAGTTTTCACTCCATTGTATCAGGATCTACATATAAGCATAAATATATTTTATTAGCATCTCATGTAGAAATGCAGCTCACCTCAGGATACATATATTTTACAACGCTACATATGTAGACTCTTGTCAAGTTTCGAACATGATTATAGCGCCTGACAATTCCTTGCCTCAAATGACTGTGTTGGGCTGCGGCAGTACGGTACGGTAAACCACTTCAGAGCTGCAGGCTTAAATAATCAGAACTGTTGATAATGAAGACGATGTTTTCGATTAATTACATAAAGATGATAATATTCAAACGAGTCATTATTAACACAAGAATCTATTGTATTATAAAAGACCACGAATTAGTGTCCAATCACTCAAAGATGTCCCGCAAGGCCTGCAGCCACAATTCCGGCTCGGTATAGGCAGAGAAGTGCCCGCCGCTCTCATGACGCCGGAAAAAGGTAACATTTGCCGAGCGTTGAACCCAGTCTCTCGGCTACGTTGCGTCAGTCTCATCCGACTACGAACAATACGCTAGATAAAGAATCACTCACAACATAATTAAAGGGCGCGATGGCTTCGACCCTTGGATCTGGTAAACCCCACTGAGTGATGGACGTAGGTACACTGCTTGGTTCATGTTGTGCAAAAAGCGGTTGAAACAGCTCCTTGTAGCTTCCTATGTTGCCGTACACGCCCGGAACGTATGACTCCATGGCCTGTGACACCAGCTCCTCCATAGAGTATGGAACCGACAAGTCTCTTACAAGGTAGTCAAGCTGCCATAGCCATGCCAGAAATTCGACAGGGGAGTCGTTCAAGGCATGTGCAATAGAAAGTGGTAGGGTCCTATGAACCGTTGCGTAGGCCGAGTAGTTTGCCTCGTATGCATTGACGGCAGTAATATATCGGAACTCTTCGGTCGTGGTCTGGTTGTGCGCGAAGCGCTGCACATCCGTAGCGTTCGGTGCTACCAGATAGAAGTCGGTTACGTGGTTCAGCACTCGCTTGGCGTGGTTATTGACCAAACTGAGCCCAACGGCGAAGCCTACATCTGTCGAGTAGACAATGTACGAGTTGTATCCTAGCTGTCGCATCAGACTGTTCAACGCAACAGCGTGGCCATCTGCATCGAGCCCCGGAGTCTCGGGCGCAGGGGAGAATCCGTATCCTGGAAGATCGGGGGCAACAACATGGAAGGCAGGTTGTGATAGGTCCGACGGGTTTGCCAGGGGCACGATCACCTTGGACCACTCCGTACTAGTGCTCGGCTAGCCATGTATCAAGAAAATTGGGATCGCGTCCTCTATCGCTCCGTTGGTAAATGAAGTGAAGATCAAGCTCAGGGGGGTAAGAGCTGCCTGGTGATGGGGTCTCGACAGTCGTGTAATAATGCGAGAAATTATTGTTAAGCTGGTCTTGAAAAGAAAACCAGTCGTATTCCGTTGCCATGTAGTTCGCGAAATGAGTGACGTTGATTGTCGGTGGCCCGTCGAACCACGCCGGTGCGTCTATGTCGATAGAGGGTCTATAGTAGGCCGCCTTGATGCGCATCTCATTTATCACGTCTTTGAGATATCAATCGTGTAAGGCCGCGGCTGAAAGCGATTGGTATAATTTCGAATAACCGCAGCCGTGATGGTCTTGCTCGGAGTCAGTGTGGCCAGCCCGATGACTAGTCTCAGGCTTGAGAAAAATCGCATCTTGTTATGTTTTCTTTTCGTATTAGAATGTGCTGCTGTGAGAACCAGTGTCACGAACCAGAGGTGTGCTCACCATCTCTTCTGTGGTAGAACGAGCCCGTATTTATATGTATGGAGACTTGAACCTTCACTGTGCATTCTTCTTCGGAGTTCGATTCACGGTTTCTTTACAGCCATTTCTCCGGCAAGTCATCAAATGGCATACGTGCGGAAATTACTACTTGCAGGGAACAAAGTGAGTTGGTAATGTGATGGCCAGGCCCAAAAGAAGCACTTCAGCGAGGCGGACTACAAATGTTGTTCTCTTTGGCTTTGTCGTGATGTTGAGCATTATTAATGCTGTTGCCAACTGTTCATAGACAACTTGGCTTCCGGAGATACTGCGCGCCTTGGCACCGCCGCAGCTGATGGTAACGCCACACTCCGGTTGTCGCGTCTCGCTAGACAATCTGCCAACCTAGTAGCTGAAATTCCGAGCATTCCGGACATCGTAGATGAAGCGGGCCGGGTCCAATTGCTCGTGCCCTTGCACCGATCGGCGAGAAGAGTCACTCATATAGCTTTAACGGGGCCCCCTAAGTCCGTCTCAGGGTCCTGTCGGAGCCGTTCAGGCTTTGCTTCGTCCTCTCGAAATAGAGAGAAGCCCCCTTTCATATCGCAGCATACTTCTCCCTAACGTATTGCCATCATGTATCCTGACCAGATTAATATGAGAATGGTGCGCTTTGCGTGTCAAGAATTATTCTGGTGATTGGATGGTCCATATGCGCATGAGCTTTTTTAAATCGGAAAGATCTTCTGCAGCCCAGATTTCGATCTTTGTTAGGTCCTACAATTGAGCCAGGAAGGCTGGCATTTCGAGCTGTTGTTCGTTCCCAGAGAAGCTCTGACCGTGGCCTGGTCAATTGTAGTTTACGTGGAAAATGTTCGAAGGTCTCAGTGTATCGAAGATTAGTTTGCAACTAGAAAGCAACACAACCCCAACATAAAGGGAGCTCCTCCAATACCATACGGAACCCCAAATATCTGCAGTCGGCAAATTTGAGGAAAAAGATTATTTATCGAACTTTGACATTGGGAGTCCATAACGTAAGAATCCGATGCGAAGTAGTGGCCAAGTAGAGCTGTGCAACTCGACCGACTTTTAGCTACTCGAGAGGCTTCACAAATCTTCTATAAGCGACCGCGAGCCGCCTAATTATTCAATACTTGGACAGAGGTGATTCTTTTTGATTTTGTTCAATGTTGTAGGCTGCGATGAAAATGTTCGCGAAATTGTTCGCCTGATGGATCAGCACTTATCGTGGTGTGTCTAAATCACGATGACGCAAATACGTTGCAATTATTCCCGCTCAGAGGACAGAATTCAGCGCGCGAATTATCTTAGTTCGGCGGACTTTTCAAGAAAACTACCTTCTAGACGATTGTATCCAGTTTATGTTCAACGTT
Organism: Niveomyces coronatus; assembly: GCA_018831755.1. Classification (NCBI taxonomy): domain Eukaryota; kingdom Fungi; phylum Ascomycota; class Sordariomycetes; order Hypocreales; family Cordycipitaceae; genus Niveomyces; species Niveomyces coronatus. Next base: position 4,364 of record JAFEME010000048.1, on the reverse strand, counting down.
ATGTAGCACAGTAATCATGTGTCTCCAGTTTGCTTCTTCCGGTATTTTCTTTCATAGGGCGCAGCACCCGAATCTCTATCATCCGACACTACTACTATCAAGTATGATGGCGAGGCCGACCGTAGCATAAACAACAGCTGTATATTTGGAATAAAGAGAGTAAGCTCGGGCTAAGCCGGAGTAATGACTCGTCCAACTTATAAAATTCCACTGACGTACACAACGCCGCCGAGTTAATGCTTAGCGACTGAGATAAAAATGACCTGAATATTGCAGTCCTAATACTCATTTTTAGCAACCGGATACCATTACATCAACGAATGACGAACAGAATCCATCACTTTTGTATCGCAGCTATGCATATAGTGACTCTATCGCACTATAAGAGGCAGAGATGCATGCTAATTGTCCAGGAATAAATTTCTGCTTTCATTATTGTCGATATACGTGCGTAAACATCGCATGTAAACAACGTCTATATACTCGGATACTATATATATAGTATACGTAGTCCCCTACATTTAGCTTATAATCACCTGCCTTTTTACACCTAAATACTGCCTTTTTAAACGCTTATAATAATATAATTAGAATAGCTTTATTTTTCTATTAAAGAAGTGTATATAAGGGTAGCTTATTCTAAGTTATAAAAAGGTCTATTTCTTAAAAAGTAATTTAGGTAAATATAAGTAGGCTTAATACTTAAAGTGTTAATATATTATAGTATATAGTAAATACTATTAGGAAATTATTCCTAACAGTAAAACTATTACTTAGTTTAATTAGTAGAGATCTAGACTACCTAGCTACTAAAACTTTTATTTTTTATATACTTATTTAGTTCTCTACTATTCCTTAAATTATTTAGATTATTTATATTCTATAATAATCTATTACCGCTAGATTATCTTAGTAATCTAATCATCTATTATTTAACTTCCTTCCTAGTATTACACTAGGCCTATAGCTTTATAATATATCTACTATAGACTAGTCCTATATTATATTGTTTATCATAGTATAATAGACTTTATATAGTATTTACTATACTAGAAAAACTTTTTTATATATATTAGTTCTTCTTATATAGATTTTTAAAAGTTAGAAAAGTCTTTAAAAAAAAGTAATAGCGGTTTTATAGTAGCTTATAAGGGATAAAGGCTTTTAAAAATCCTTTACTTTAGTTTAACTTTTTCTAGGCTTTTATAATAGTTTATATCGATAGTTTAAAAATATAAATAATTAATAGATTATTATTAAGGTGTAACTTTAATAGTTAATAGTAGTACTAAAGATATATAGGGAAGTATAGTAGCGTAGGTATATAAGGAAGTACCTACTATAGAGGGAGGAAGGTTAAAGGTAGGAAATTAAGAGAGTTAAGGGAATTAAGAGAATTAAGTAAGTAAGAAGTATAGATATAAGAAGGAAGAATACTTAATAATTATTACTATAGTAAGGGGAAATAGCTATTCTTTATATATTTAAGTAGCTAATCTACTTTTCCTTACTTTTTATATTATATAGCCTATTATATATAAGCTAGGGTGGCTGCTAGGGAGGCTAGTGTTATAAACAACACTATATAGGGCCAGTCTATAGCAGGCGCACTACGAAGCCATAGTCCTAGTGCAACACTAGGAAGGAGGTCACGTAATAGATCATTAGATCATTAAGATGATCTAGCGATAAAGGATTATTATAGAATATAAATAATCTAAATAATCTAAAGGATAGTAGAAAACTAGATAAGTTTATAAAGGATAGAGATCCTAGTAGCTAGGCAGTCTAGATCTCTACTAATTAATCTAAGTAATAGTTTTACTATTAGAAATAACTTCTTAATAGTACTTACTATATACTATAATAAACCGACTTATTAAGTATTAAGCCTACTTATATTTACCTAACTTACTTCCTAAGAAATAGACCCTTCTATAACTTAGAATAAGCTACTATTATATTTTAATTAGTCCTATTTAGTAAGTTACTTAAAACCTTAAGTAGCACTAACTTTTATAATGTCTACTATAAATAGTAACACTACTACCCTAGCCTAAGTTATTACGGCATAAGCTAAAACTATTAAGGAGATAAAATAATAAATAGAACATCTTATAAAATAGCTAGAGGAACTTAAAACTAATAAGGGAAAGAATAACTATAGCTAACCTAAGTTCCCTAAGCTAGAGAGCTATAATAGAACTAAAAGCAATATTAGGACCTTCCTAACCTAAGCTAAAGCCTACCTTAAGGTTAATAATAGTCTTAATATAGCTAAGAATTAAATTCTTTATATTAGAAACCTTCTAATAGGTAAGGTATTAGAATAATAGGAGCTAACCCTTAGAGACTATCTTAATAATAGTCCTATAGATTAGAAAACTAAAACTAATAAAGCTTTTAAGGACTATAAGAAGTTTAAATAACTCTATAAGAATACTTTTAGCGACCTAGATAAATTACGTACTATGACTTATAAACTTAAGTCACTTAAATAAACTAGATCCGCTTAGCACTATGTATAAGAATTCTAGCGGATCGCTACTAAACTTAAATAGGATAATAATAGCTAAATAGAACTATTCTATAATAGACTATATAAAGATATAAAGGATAAAATCTTAAAGTAGGATTAACCTAGAACTATTAAGGTATTTATTATAAACGCTATTAAGATTAATAATTAGAATTATGCCTAATGACTTAAATATAGTAGAAAATAAAATAGGTTTTATAGGTTTAAGCGTAATTAACCTAATATTAGTAAACGATAAGGAGGATCTATAGCGTATAGAACTTACCTAGGACCTATAGAACTTAACGCTACTTATAAAGAAAAGGGAAAGTGCTATAACTATAGAAAAATAGGGTACTTTATAAATAAATACTAAAGCCCTAAGAAATAATAGAAGCCTATACCTAAAGGATAGAAACTTTAAGCTACTAATAGAGATAAACTACTAACTAGAAATATTAGCATAACTAATAGTAAAGATTACTTCTCTAAACTAAAAAGAAATTACTTCTTAGAGGAAGAATTAGATATAGTCTATATTAAGAATAAAGATTAGGAATATAGAACTTAACTACTAGAAATTAGATTAATTAACTTATCTAATACTTATAATTATATTCTACTCCTATAAAGACCTAAGCTACTAGAATATTATCTAGTTAGTGTACTATTAACTAGAAAAAGGGACCTAGAACCTATTAGAGTTATAATAAGGGGGATAGATATTATAGACCCTTACGCACTAATCGTAAGACTATATAAAGTAGAAGCATACCCTAATCTATAACTTCGACTCCTTAGCGTATAACACCTAGCACTTAGTACCTAACATTAAGACTACGCTAGGATCTTATAGGCTTTATGCTTATATAATAATTATAGATAACACCTATAGAAGAAATTAGAATATAGGTAGTTTCTAAAGTTTATACTAGAATAGAGACATAGCCTATTCCTAGAAATAGATCTATAATACTAGATAATCTAGAAACATAATAAAAATAAACTTATACTATAGAAGTCTAAAAATAAATATTATACTAAGGATAATAATATATATACTATCTAAGCTATAACCTTATAATATAAGGATAGTAGAAATAGTGTTATAGTAAGTAATCCGCTTAGCCTAGATTCGATTAGTATAATAGGTAGGCGACCTAGACGCCGCCTATGCTCCTATACTTTAAAGGAACTAAGTATTTTTTAAACACTATAAGAGGTAAATTAATAGTTAGGAAAAGGCAGCTATTAAAGCAACTAAGGCCTTTCTCTTAATAGAGATCTAATTAGTCTCTATATACTATAAATATTAGTAGATATAAACACCTTATTATTACTATTATAATAGTAGGAAAAGAAACCTAGGTAATAATAGATAGTAGAGCATAAGGAAACTATATCTTACTAAATCTTATTAATAGATTTAAATTACACTAGAAAGATAAAGATAAGCCCTACCGACTTATAACTATTAAAGGAGGCATAGTAAAGTATAGCTAAGGATAAGTAGAAATAAAGGTTATATAGCTTCCTATCTATATATAAGGCATAAAACACTATATTATATTAGATATTATAGTAATCTTAAGATACGATATAATATTAGGGATACCTTAGTTATAGACGAGCAATCCTAGAGTTAACTAGAGAATAGGCTAACTTTAGTAGGATATATTAAGATATAATTATAATAATAAAAGCGGCCTAAAGAAGAAAGCACCTTAATTAAATTATAATAGGCCTCTAGGAATATATATAATCGCTAGAGAGCCTAAAGCTAATATAATAGAGATTCCTAAGGAATACTTAAAGTATAGTAAGCTATTTAGTAAAGAGCTAGAAA